>PVJO010001267.1:95309-181113 GCA_004026905.1 Hystrix cristata | reverse complement strand
AAATTCCTCCCTGGCTGGTCTTGTGATTAGGAGACAGAAGGTCAAAGTACAAAGGCCCTTCATGCTCTGACAGAGGGATGACTTGTGATTGCTACTCGGACATAGATGTAATCCCAGAAGCCAGGGCCTGTGTGTAATGCCCAGAAATGGCTGGCTTAGCAAAATCTTCACAGCAATGTGTTTCTTCAAAGGTAAAATGGAGGGTCTGCAGCTCTTCATGCAGCTTGCACAGGTATGCATGGAATATAGTACTATTCATTTTCCTAGCAATGCTAAGAAATAGTAGAAATATCAGACCAGCCCTCTACCAACAGACTCCTACTGAAGGGTTTAACAGGAAGTACTGCTTACCGCTGACACTAAACACGAAGCTGGCAGGCTGCATGCACCCACCAGGCCTCCAAAGTAGTCTTTGTATGGTTGTAGGCGCCTGCTTGTGTGTTTGTCCTGCCAGCTTCTCGGGCATCCGAGCCACGTAGCAATCTTCACATGGCTGGGAATTCCCCATCCTTCAGGTAGAAATCAAAGGACAGTGTTTCCACCGCCTTCTCTAGACAGTGTGGACGAAACTTCACCTGTCACACTGGACTTTTTGGAAAACTGCAGGTTATTTGCATTCCCTGTTGCTTAATTTCTTCCAAAGCATGGAGGACTGAAGAAGGGCAGTGTGATGTTTCCACACTGAGTCATCATGGAGGCTGAGGCAGGAAGATTCCAAGTTCAGCCCCTGCACAGACAATTTAAAAACTTAGAAATACCCTGTCTAAAAATATACAAAGGACTGATGATGTAGCTCTGTGTGAAGTTCCTGGATTCAACACTGGAGAGAGATGGGGGTGGGGAAGAGAGAGAGAGAGAACTGTTGGATAATACAACCAAAGCATCACTGAGGGAGTTTTCAAATTGACCAATGGGGCTAGGCAGATAGCTCAGTGGTACAGAGCACATGTCTAGCATAAGTGAAACCCTAGGGTGGATGCACAGTGATTGAAAAACAAAACCAACCAACCAATGGGAAGCTGAGAGAAGGAAGTGCTGAGGAACTATGGAAAAGCCACATTGTTGGCCAACCCCAAGACTAGGGGCACTAAACATGAGCACTGTATTCTAGCTGGGAATGTTGTTTCTCAGGACGATGTGAATGAATAGCTCTGAAATTTCTGTACATGGGCTCTGTGGTTGAACAAACAAAATAAATGGGCGACAGATGGTGGGAGCCAGATTTCTCTTCCATTGTTGGAAGGGTAGAATGGACCATGCTGAATTAGACTAGATTCAGAGACATCAGAATTAACAAATGTCTAGCCTGATATAGATATGGTTGGATGGACACAGAAATAATTTGTATTAGTTACCTTTCCAGAGTCAGTGGTTTGCAAGAGAGCCTATTTAATACAGGACAAGTACAAGTTACAACATTTACACACAAGCCAAATGCAGGAAGTGTGCCAAATGTCTATCTAGGTGCCAGAGACCCAACAGATCCAATCAACGGCTGGGAGCCCACGGCACTGTCCCGTGTATGTCCGTATCTGCACTAAAACGCTGAAGAAATCTATACTGCAACCAGGATACAATGCTCACGGCAGAGATGGAGACCAGAGCTCCCCTGACGCAGACAGCAGCCATCATCGATGACAGCAAGGCCCCTGAGCTCCTTCTGTAATGAGAACCGCAGAGTTCCCCTCAGGAGAACCAGCCACAACACAGCTTCTCCTGGGAAACAGCCAAGTGCTATCTCCTGCTCCCGTTCTCCTTTATGTTGTGTCAACAATAACCTTCAGGTGGATCCTCTGTACCCAGAACCACACTAACTTAGTCCAGCTGGGTGTTCCTACGCAAGTTGACCACAATAATACGTCCACCACATAATTGTTGACACATGTGTTCGGGGGTGTGTGTGTGTGTGTGTGTGTGTGTGTGCGCGCGCGCGCGCGCGCGTGTGTGTGTGTGTGTGTTCCTACTTCTGTCCTCTAAGAGGGCCTGGTACCAATGACACCTAGTAACAAGTACACCTAGTATCCGGGTCTTGATTTTCAATCCCTCCCTCCAAGGAAACAGGAATCTTGGGAGAAATGGCTGCTTCCAAGGCTGGGGATGTGCAAGAGGAGCCTGTGGTAACATGGAAGGCCACAAAGAAGGCCACAGTGCTCAGAACAAAACAATAGAGGTGGGAAAGGGACACAGGAGTCATCTGACAGCGTTCCCAGTGACCAAAGCTGAGCCTCTGGGTAACAGGATAAAAATGAGAGCTGGATTCTAATCTGAAGTATAAATTTCATGAGGCCACACTGCTAAAATAAATGACTGCAGGAAGAAATGGAGATGAAGAAACAAATAAAAGAAATGAACTACAGATTTCGCTACTATTCCCTGCCACTCTAATTCTTCTCCTGGCCTCGCTAAGCGTCACTTGGCTTCCCACGTCCTGAATGCCTTGGACCTGTCCCCGGTCTCTTCCACCCACCAGTTCACCAGTTACCACGTGATGAGCACGCTGTGCCCAGCTCTGGAGGATGCCTGCGCCTTCCTTTCAGGACACACTGCTCCCTCCTGCCCTCACTCAGGTGGGCTGTACCTGGTCGCCTTCACCCATCTTACCATTAAGTCACATCTTTGAGTCAGTATTTTTCTTGTTCCCACGGCTGCTTCCTACACAACCACCTTCTCTTTGTCATTTCTATGTGCCGAAAATATGAATACCCTGAACATTTATCGACGATATGTTTTTGTTTATCATGTTTCTATTATTTGTGCATTTAAAATCGAATGACATTTACCTCTACTCCTTTTTGGTGGCAATAGATGTGATATTTTCCGGAATAGATCCCCGTGTGCAATCGGCAGCTATAAATTATTACTCTTTGACCATGACTTTACCAGCCTCGTCTTGTGTCAGCTTTTCCGCTATCTGATTCCCACATACTGCTCTTCCGCACCATTTCAAATTCCGCTTCAATACCTTTCCTTTCCTTTTGACCGGCTACTGTCTTCAGGCTTCAGTTTTGACTCCTCCCTGCCGAATCCCGTGGTCTCCCTCTTAATCACACTGTGCCAGGTTTCTCAGCTGTCCTGCCTCTTTGTCCTTCTGGCACTCTGTAAAATACGGCCCCGAGTTGTCCAGTCATCTTCCTCCCCAGTCCCCACACGCCATGGGAGGAACTCATGTAATCCTCCATCTGTTGTCTTTATATTCCTGGTGTCTATTTTCTTCCCCAACTCTTAGAAATCTTTCTTTACTTTTCTAATTGCCATTTTCTCTCCTGCCCTTTATTGGGCGACATAACCAAGTGACACTGCTAATTGGGTGACACAAACAAGTACCTTCAGCTGTTTTCCTCATATATAAAACTGAGTGGAGGATCCTTCAGACAGTGTGCTAGGGGTTCATCCATGTTGTGCGTGGAAAGGACGTGTGTGTCTATTCCGTGTATGACACACGGATCTGTGGCTGGGACTGATTTCCTCAGTTACTGCTAGCAGATTTTGTTTATAATTTACTCAAGACACAAAACCATCATGGAGACCTCTGTCTAATCCGGTGGTCCCTGTGTCCTTGTCCTCTGTCCCAGAAGGTGAGTGATTCACTGCTGGGCCTGGAGCCCAACCCCGCTATCTACTGGGATCTTGGCACTGTTAATCCTCATGCCTCTCCTCCTGGCAGGGAGACCAAGCCAGGCCTGAAGCGTTCCCTGCCCTTCCCCCATATGGAAACTGAGGCAGGATAAAGGCAAGAAACATAGGCAGAAAGGTGACAAGGAAATTCAGAATTTTAAAATTGTACTTTAGTAAAATGCAGCTTACAATTCTTTCCCTTCCAGGCTGCTCACTCCTAAGTCTTAGAATACACACGAGATTCGGCCGTGATTCTCTCCTGTAAAATGCTCTTACCTTGTACCTCTTTTTACTACAGGTTCACAAACCCCACAGCTCTGCGCTCCAGAGGCTGCCTAAGACCGAACGCACCCTCCCCCGAGGGCCCACAGCACTCCATGCTCTGAGTGCTTTTGAAATTCTGCCTGATAAGGTAAACCTCTCTGTGTCTCCCACTGAGGTGTTGGGAAAACTCTTCTTCTGCGAGGGGAGCCGGAGAAGCTGTAAAGTACTTGTGGGGAGCTGGTGGCTGTCCCCATCTCCTCTTTGAGGGCCCCTCAGACCTCCACTGGCGACAGAAACTAAGGAGAATCCTCATCAAAGTTCAAATTCTTTTTAAGTACCTCATCTCAAAATTTCTCTGGTGTAACTGGGAGGTAATAGCGTTGTGCCTTATGGAATCCATGCAAAGAGGAATCTTGAAAACTCTGAAAGATTTAAGAATACACATTATGTGTCTTTACAAGTCCAGCCTTCCCGAGTTAGTATTTTCTTGGGAGAGGTCTGAGTAGAGGCTGAGAGGCAGGGATGTGACTAAGGGTCTGACTGAGCAGACTGCTCCTGCTCCTGCCTCTTCCCAAGCCACAGTCCTGAGCACAGTTTGTATTTTCCTTTGTACAACATGATTCCCACTCGATTTCTCTGGGCCCTTAGGAGAGAACAGAATCTGTACATGGGTGGTGGTCCCCGCCGGAAGCAGTAAGGACATGGCACCGGCTGGAAGAGTGTCTCCTGGCCCTGCGGCAGGAAGGCCTGGACAGAAGGGCTGCGCCCGGCAGCCCCCGGCAGGGCTCAGGGTGGACTCCGGGCGCGGGCAAGGGGAAGAGTGCAGAGTGCAGAGGGGCGGCAGCGTGGCCGAGTGCACTTGGGGTCTGAGAGTTAAACTCAAAGGGAGGAGGCCTGCGGGCAGGCTCCAGGACGGGTCTGCCAATTCCAGATGCTACATCCCTTGCCCAGCCCGGTGGGCCTGCTCCTGAGTCTCTCCTTCCTCCCTTTCACCTTCTGGCTTGCTGAATGAATGATGCGCTTCCGACTGTCCGCGCTTCACTCTGACGTGCTCACTCAGCCCTCACGTCGCAGTCACCTGTAACCTCCTTCTGCCACACAGATGTACGGGGCACTTTCCAGTCTGTCCTGTCCTGCCATCTGTGACCTCCGCACTGTCCATCATGTCCACGCTGTGGTTTTGCCGGCGTCTCGCTCTCCTGCTTCTCCTCCTGCTATCTGGCTCACGCTAGCTCCTCTCTTCCCCGGAAGCCTCATTCTCTGGTCTCCCTCTAAGTGTCGGTGTTGCCTAGAGCGATGTCCTCAGCCTTCTCCCTGGAACAGCCGCGGGTTCAAATATTAGCCATGTTGTTTATGTTCCTAAATCTGTGCTCGGAGGGGATATCTATGCCTAGATGTTCTTAAACTCATCGTTCCTTACTCTGCAGTTTCTTATTTATCCAACAGAAGCCTGAAACATGGTTTTTATTTCTCCTCCTGCCCTCTCATATGCAGTCATATTCATTCTATCCTAAAAATCCCTCATATTTATTTCCTTTCACCACCACAAGGGCTAATACTGAATAATCATTAAAATAAGTATG
This sequence comes from Hystrix cristata, assembly GCA_004026905.1. NCBI lineage: Eukaryota > Metazoa > Chordata > Mammalia > Rodentia > Hystricidae > Hystrix > Hystrix cristata. The sequence continues at coordinate 175,651 of PVJO010001267.1, read as the reverse complement.
ATATCACATATTCCTTTTCTTAGTATGTAGAATATAAGAACAATGTACTTTGTATAACACATTAAATAAGAAATAAGTGAATAAACAGTTCAATAAATAAGTGAACTAATCAACTCCAGGCCAGTCTTTCTCATGCCAAGAAACAGACATTTTTATAACTCAGATCAAATGAAGTACAAAGGGAAGTAGGGCCTGGCGTGGTGCCGCACACCCATAACCCCAGCGGTCTGGGAGGCAGAGGCAAGGAAACTGCAGGTCGCTAGTGGTTTAGCAAGAACTCAACTCAAAATAAAAAATTTTAAAATAAGAGCTGAGGATGTAACTCAGGATGTGAAGGCCCCAGGTTCAGTCCCCCATGTTGAAAGGAAAAAAAAAAGGAAGTGGGAAAAAATAGTTTTAGCATGAGAGAACACACAGAATACAGAGATGCCCCAAAATACAAAATAAGAATGATCAGCTCAGCCAGGAGTCTGTCAAGGTAGCAACTTGACTATCGGTAGCCAGCGTTTCTAGACCTTCTTTCTCATTGTCCTCCATTTTGGAAGTCTGCCATTTTCTGGGGTTTGTTCTCTCACTCCGCCCTACAACTCACTTCCCCTCCACTCTGCATACTTTTCTCCCGTGTGCATCACTGAGTCTGCCAACTCATAGTTTCTGCTCTCTTAGGGCTGGCTGGCCATGACTTATTCATGACCGAAACGCTCCCTCCCGGCTTCATCTGTACATCGATTCAGCTTTAGAACATGCTGTTAACTGCCTGCTTCTTTCTGTGCTTTTCAATTTCAGTCCCTAAGGAAAGAAATTGATGGGCTTGGCTAGGTCGTAACATGCCAGCCCACTGATTACCTGGTCTGAGTAGGTGCCCAACCTGGTCCACCCGAGCGTTGTTGGTAATGAGAGTCCCATGAGGGAGGCCACGACAGTCCAGGCTGCACTTGCCAGGAAGAGCAGTCAGAGCAGGTACTGTGACAAACACAACCCAAATGCTCGTCACGTTGCTCTTGGGTTATCGAAAGTATGGGCAGTCTACCCCGAGGAGGGTGGGATGGGGCTTGCTCCACAGAGGGCAACGCTGCAGCTGAAGAATGGGCAAAGTCAAAGCTCACTGAGGAGATGGAGGGTACAGAGGCCAGCAGGGGGATCCGGGGAGCCCAGAGCCTGAGGAGACCCCATCTGGGCCCCTGGGGCAGCAAGGTCCAGAGCAAGTGCGAAGAATACTGTTTCATCTGGTTTGCACACACAGCACACAGCTAAGAACCGGAACAGACAGCACCCCAGAACTGCCTCCGCCACCTCTCGTCGGGCCCCTACAGCTGCCGCTCTTATATTTTTAGTGACATCTCCTCTGCTTAGGGAAACACTTGGAAAAAAAATTATAAAACAAATAAAAACTAAGTGGTGTTTTCACCAACTAGTAAGGACTGCAGTTATAATTTCATCACTTCTTTGTCTAGTTCTTTTCTTCTTGCATTTTTGACCTGACAGAGTGAGATTTCATGGCATATAGTTTTATATTATGAATTTTTCTCTAGACATTATGTCATTAGACAAATAATATATTACCTACAAACTAGACCATCACTGGCTGGTGCCGTAATTTGTTTCAGTGTGTCTTCCTGGTGAGGTTTACATTATTTCTAGTTTTTTTACTATTGCAAATTACAGAGTAGAAGCCGGGTGTGCCAGTGCACACCTCTAATCCTGGTCCTCGGGAAGCAAAGAAGGATCGATATGAGTTCGAGTCCAGCCTGAACTACACACGGAGACCCTATCGCGAACAAAACAAAACAAGACAAAAATAAATAAATCCCAGAGTTGAATAAAAATTCCCTAGTAGCATCCGGCATTAGAGTATACATCTGATCTTTTACCTTCTCAGCTTAAAATTCTTCAAAATGTAACCTCTGCCTGCAGAATCAAGTTCTCGTGGTCCGCACAAAGGGAACCTCATGAGCTGTCACTTGTTTGCGTTTATAGCCTGGTGTCCCTCCAAGTCCTCACAGGAATCCGGCTTCTGTCAGCATCTGCTGCCTGCTGTTTGCTAAAACGTGCTGAGTCTCTCTCTACCTGCAGACCCTGGCCCACATACTCTTCTGTCAGAGGACAGTTTCCCGGTTTCTGATTTGTCTCCTCGGCTCAGATTTAGGGTCCTCTCCTCTCTTCTCCTTGCCCCTCCCCTCCTACCTTTCTTCTCGCTTTTCCTCTTCTCTCCTCCCCAGGAAGCATTCTGGCCCCACCTCTCAGCACTGCAGTGCCCACGGGAGGAGCCCCGGCCCTCAGGTCTGTATAGCAATGGGGGCTGCTTTCTGCTGTCAGCCTGTGACTAAGAAATGGTGGTGCTCACGTTTCTGTGGTTCTTTTAGCTTTCACCCCACAGTGATGGGTGATAGTGCCGGCTCCAGGCACTCGCCTGGAGCTCCCTCCTGGGGTCTCAGCTGTCCAACTTGCCCCTCTGGCCTAGCATGGGGAGGAAGGCGGGTGGGGTTAAGGAGGGTCAGAGTGCCCTCTGTGCTCCTCTCTCAGCCCCTTGCTCCTGCTGCCCGATTCCTCCTCTCCCTCTGGACGGAAGCCCCTCGAAGCTGGGAAGACACTTTCTCAACATTTTCTCCTGGCCGAGCACGCAGCTCAGATGAGGCACTTGCTGCAAGCCTTGAAGAAGCACACACCTTCAGAGCACCGCACCACACTGCGACGGGGCCCAGCGCTGTGGGCGGAGGGGCAGCCTCCCTGGGTCACGTCCTCCCGCGAGGTGACGGCACTGATGGAAGGGGACTCAGTGCCCGTGACTGGGGTGGTGACTGAAGGTACGGGGAGAGCAGCCAGGACAGGGTCACCTGGAGGAGCAGGGGTCCCCACTCAAAGGCTAGCGGCCGCCTGGGAACCACCCGAGGGCGGCGTGGCGTGTCCCTCCCGCAGGCCTCATCCCCGCTGTGGAGAGGCCCTTCTCGTCCCTGCCTGCTGGGCTGCTCCCAACTCCGTGACCAGTGCCATCCCTTTGGTGGCTTCCACCACGGCAACCACAGACAGGACAAATCACAAACCTGCCCCCAGCCTACTTTTTAACTTTTGGTAGCCGCTTCCTCAGTACACTACAGTGAGTCTTTTAAAATCTCCCAGGCAGCAGGAAGTAGCCAAGGAAACGGCTGGGAAAAGAAGGCGGGGGTGGGGGGGCACTTCGGAGTCTGCTTTCTGGGACTAGATCCACCTTCTGAGTTAAATATTAGCTCAGGACCAGGACATCCAGGTCCGAATACAAAGGGAGAAAGTAACCGGCTAACTTAGCTTACTCAGGAGTCTCCAGCCAGGGCCCAGTGGTCTTCGGCAAGCCTGACCAACCCCCATCCTAATTACCACGTCACTGACTTGGGCTCAACTCTTTAGGACATCAAGAACCTGAACAAGATTCCCAACCCGGAAGCACCCGGATGTTTCCAATGGGCATCTGGTTTAGGGTGCCTGGTTCACGTTATCTCCTCTTTCGTCAGACGTGCTGTGCCAGCCACCAGCTTGGGTCCCCCTTTTGCCTTCGGCCTGCTTTGGTTTGTGTCACTGAATGGTGTGACGGGCCTGGCCTCTGCGGAACCCTTGTGAAGTGCAGAAGAGTGAAGTTGTGGATTCGCTCTTAGTCACTGAGTTCCCTGTGCGTATCCTGACTTCTTTTAAAGCTAGCAAATCTCTCTCAGTACCCTTTAGGGCTGGGTCTATGGGGGCAATTAATTCACCACAAGAGGTGGGGACACTTCGAATAATGTTTTGCAATTAGGAGCCCTAATTACCCCTCCTGTGATTCTAATTCCTCCTTTGGAGGCATAATTGTTGTGTCACTTGCTAGCTCTGACTCCCCGGGCAGGATCTGATTTGAGTCAGGTGGAGCCGCCCGTCCTGGGGTAGCCTCCTTAGGGCCACCATGCGCCACCCTGTCTTTCTGGCATCAGAAGACACCCTGTGGAGTGCCCAGTTCCATTCCTCACCCACAGGCCCGGTGAGTCAGCTCTCGCTCGGCGAAGCACACAACAGCGTTAACTCAAGTGAGTTACCAGCTGCCATGCGGGATGAGCGAGCCCAGATGGACAAATTTGGACTCAGAACTTGCAGTCTCCTTGGGACTCACTGTCTCCCCAGGGACAGTGAGGACTGTGGAAAGGCCAGGACTGGTGGCTTCAAAAAGTGTTGCTGGCCCCTAAAGAGCTCCCGAAGCTGGAGGGCAACTTTCGTCTCTGCTGGGGGGTGGGGAGGGGCGGGGAGGCCGGAAAAGGTGTCCTGTTTCTTCTTTAATTGTTATTCATTTATTTTTTTTATCAGTGCATGTCAGTGATACAGACTGGTGAGGTGCTTTTTTGGGAAATCAGCACATGCATTTAACATGTTTCATCCTGTCCAGTCCAATTATCCTTTTCTTTTCTTCCCCCTCCCTCACCCCCTTCTCCAGCTCCACAAGTGAAGTCTACCTTGTAGTTTCCTGGTGTCTCTCCTTTTTATTTTTATTTTTTTTTCTCCTTTTTTAAAAATCGATTTGTTTATTTCTACTTTAGGTTTCTCATATGAGAGAAACCACGAGATTTAGCATTCTGAGTCTGGCTTATTTCACTTCATGGTTTCTAGTTCCATTCATTTTCTGGCAAATGACACAATCTCATTCTTCTTTATGGCTGAATAATATTCCACTGTGTGTATGTATCATATTTTTTTTCTATCCACTTATCTGCTGTTGGGCATCTAGGCTGTTTCCATAGCTTAGCTATTGTGACCTGTACTGCTATAAACGGGATGGCTGTTCTTAACTGCATTGTGGGTGAAAGTCCAACCAGGACTTAATCCAGGGAGAGCGACAGCTTGGGCAGTAATCACAGTTTAGCGTACAGGGATCAAGACTGTCTGGGAAAGCTGGCCTGCAAAGGGAGATGTATTTCAAGTACTTTAATATGATTTCTGCAAAATCTTTGTTGTTCTTCCATAGCTTAACAGGAAATTCCTCTTAAGATTTTTTTTTTTTTTGAAATCTGGAAACTTTATTGTGATTAAGAAGAATAGAAATCTGTGGTTTTAAGAATGAAAATATGCTATGCAGGAAAAAAAGTCAGTAGCAACTACTGAAGAGTATTTTGGTATAAAAAATGGAGTAGATCCTAGAAGTGAAGGAGGAGTCCAATACCATCTAGTACCTCACAGATGTGACCACGTGCCCCTACAGGCACAGGGCCCCAAACTGACCACGCACCTCGGGCCTGATGCAAGCTCGGCCCCCGGGAAAAAGGATCCTTTCTAGCTATCCCCCTGCCATCAAAAGGTCATGAGTTTTTGCTGTGTTTTCTTATTGTTTATGGTGCTTGCTTCTATTTCCCCCCTTCCAGTCTTTCTGCTCTCTGCAGTAGAATGAAAATCATACTGGGCTATTATTTGCTTCTGGTACTGGTTTGTGTATCAGTTCATAGCACTCCAGTTTCCACTGAATTTCTCTAAGAGAATATCTTGCTTAAGTTTCATGAGCTAATTTTCACTGCAGAGTTAGTTAGATAAAGTATTAATTTCTTTTTGCTCTAACCTGCTAGCTAGGGTAGAGTGCTAAAACAGAATCCCAGAGAAGGAAACACTACAAAAAAAGAATATTATCATTTTCTTGCTTTTCTTGGGTTCTACCCCAGCAGCATCCTTCCCCAGATTGTGCCTCTGTCTGCTCATGGGGCGGCCCTGGAAGTCTTGTAGTTGAGGCCACTTCCCCCTCCACCTCCCCATCTTAACCAACTAAGTGTGACTGAGAGAGTCTGAAGCAGCCTTTCTGTGAACCTTTCACATCGCCATCCTCTCGGCCCGTCCCTGCCTTTCCACTCTGCCAGCAGCAGGGCTAAAATCTGCGAGTCCAACTTCCTAAAGACTCCCAAACTAACTACCTCTCACAAATGTGCCTGTGTCATTCTGTGGCACTTACCAGGATAAAGTCAGCCCAGATGAAGCTGAGAATCTGGGAGTTTTCTGTTCCAAACACCTTCATAATTTCCTAAACTTTCCTTTGTTAACACCAAAATGGCATGATGAGATTGTCCACACTCTGGGCAAATTTGTTTCCATCCTCGGGCGAGTGAGAACTCTGTCTCTTTCACATTGGGAAGACCAAGATCAAAGAGAAGAGACAATATCTAAAGAAGTGATTTGTGAGAAAGTGATATTAATGATGGCAATTCTGTGGCCCGACCAGCATTTTTGCCTAACTACTATGCACAGCATTGTTGATGATACACTCTTAAATGTCAGCTAATTTTGCTCTCCATTTTTTTTTTTTCCAGTTCTGGGATGGAACACGCTAGGTAAGTGCTCTGCCGCTGAGCTACATCCCCAGCCCAGCACACTTTCTTTTAAAAACATTTTCCTTGTGGAGAGTTGGTATATGAACATAACACATCTTAATTCTTTTTCATCCCCTTCCCTTTCCTTTCTGCCCCTCCTTTCATCTCTTGGTCCCCTTCCCTTTTGTAAAAGATCTATCTCCCTACTTCCTATTATCTATTTTTAAATTTTATTTATATTTTGGGATTCTCATGTAAGAGAAACCATACTATATTTAAGCTGATTTATTTTACTTAACATTATGGATTCAAAAGTGCATCCAATTTCCTACAAATTACCCAAGTTTATCTTTTTGGCAGAGCAGTACCCCATTGTGTATAAATATCACATTTTCTTTATCCATTCATTTGTTGATGGACACATAGGGCTCAGTACATTTTTTTCACTAAAAAAGTGTCCTGTATATACACGTTCACCTTTCAAAATGTATTACACAAATAGCAAGCTCACAATCTTAAAACACAAGTAAGAACACTTTCCCACGTCAGATTTTGTAAGAGGCCGTGATTTCCTGCCCTGAATCCTTGCTACTCAAGGATGCTATCCACAAATGCAGTAGCAGCATCACCCCGGAGCTTGTTAGAAACCAGACACTCGGGCCCAGCCTGCTTTGACGGGCTGCATCCACACTGGTCTTTTACCAAGATGCCTGGTGATTCTTCCCAGAACTCTGTCCTTGTTCAAAGGGTCTTGCCTGAGGAATGGAGGCTATGAGGAGAGCCAGGTCAGGGCTGCAGCTGGAACTCACTCAGCCGAAGGAGCCCTGGGCTTTTTTAAAAGGACGATTCTCTAGCCAGGCATGGCGGCACCTGCCTGTAATCCTAGCAACTTGGGGAGGCTGAGGCAGGAGGATCACCTCGAGTTCTAGGCCAGCCTGGAATACACAATGAGCTCAAGGTCAATCTGAACCCGGTCTCAAAAAACCAAAATAAAAAAGGAAGTTTTTTTTTTTTTTTTTTTTTTTTGTACCAGGGATTGAACTCAGGGCCTCATGCTTGCAAAGCAATCATTATAACCACTGAGCTAAATCCCCGGCCCAAAAAGGAGGATTCTTAACTCTACCTTCAGAGCAGCCCCTCTTCTGGGCCTTGGGTGGGGCGGGTCAACCGCATTTTTAGCAGGTATGCTGACGGGTCTAGGACGCCTCCAAGCTCGAGGTCCCCATCTCAACCCAAGAGCCCACAAAGGGCGGGAAACCCCATTGTTCTGCAGAGGCTCCCCACTTACAGAGGGCTCTGTCCCGTGTAAGCTGAACAGTGCGAGTGGCTAATGAATTTACTGCACCGGCCCACTGCAAGCCCGGTCTGGCCACACGGCACACGGCAGAGGGAGCTGCTTGTCCCCGCGTGGTCACGGGGCTGACTGGGAGCTGCTCGGGGCCACCATGCAGCCCAGAATCACGCAAGGATGGAACTGCGTGCGGTTAGCCCAGGAAAAGAGCGGATACATTAGTATAACAATAATAAAAGTCTGCACATTAAAGTATCAAGTTAAACCAGAAGGAAGTTTAGGGGATCTATTTTGTAGGTCCTTTTATATGATTCTACCTCAGTGAGAGTCCAGTCTTCAATGCCGAACAGTATTGTCGCTATATCTAAAGGAAGTATGGCTGTGCTAGTCTTCTTCTTTCTCAAATTCATCATGCTAGCTACAGGAACCATCCACACGGTCCCACTGGTCTGGCCCACTAGAATTTGATCTAGAAGGATTCCATGCTGGGGTTCCCGCCGCCCAGATTTCAGAGCTGATTTCCTCATTCATTTTTGAATCTGAGTGACCATGAGGTACACCGGGTTTCTTAAGGTCCCACCCCAGAGGGTAAATCCTTAGTATTTAAAGGTAGCTGAGTCCATGGTTGCTGAATACAGCATAACTTAGAAGTTGTTACAGAGAGAACAGCGCAACTAACATGAGCTCAGAGTCTGATTCATAATTTTTAAAACGATTAACTACACACCCTTCTCCTCCCTAGCTAGTCAGGGGCACATAACCCTTTCGGGATTAGTGAGCTCCAAGGGCATGATCAGCATCAAAGAACATGCCACGCATTCTTTTAAGTGCACATGGGCAGATTAACAAGTGTTTAAGCATAATTTCATATATGGTGTGATTTATTTGTTGCATAATTTATAAAACTGAAACTCTATGCTGCAGTATTACTCTTTAAATAAGTAAATCCAAATTCTTCCAAAGTCTCATGAATTAGATGACTCTGAGAGGCTATGAACCGCCTGAGAGTACTGTAACTTTTGGGCAAATGGGATGTATGGAGAGAGATACATTGTATAGTATAAGAAAAATCTTGGAAGTATAAGTACATGGATTAGTACCTACCACAGTTCACACAGGAAGATGCCTGGCGGCCTCAAGGACTTACAGCTTCCTAATTCAAAGTAGATTTTGGATCTTTCCTAGCTATTCATCATTCGTTCATTCATTCATTCATTCATTCACTCATGTATCATCTGAATTTTGTTCTCTGGGTAGCAGAGTGGGGTGCCAGCAGTGCTGGGAAAACAGTGCGATCAAGTCGCATTTTAAAGTGAGACAGAACCAGCACCACCATCGCCAGGGCATTTTAAATGAGACAGTTCATTTGCATATTTCAAATCGATTAACTTCTCTGTCTGTTCCCCTGCTGTGGTCTCTCTAGTCACAGGGCGTCCAGGCTTGTCAGCTGCACACGGTGCTGTGCTTTTCCGTACCGTGTATAAGTTAATCGAGGATTTCTTGAGCTCTTAGTGTATTTCGCTAGGACCTGGGGAGACGCACACGGAGGATGGAGGGTGCCCTCGAGGAGCTTGTGTTGAGCTCGGACTGAAAATTTTAAGTCGCTTTTCTATAGGCAGCTGCATTCTATGCACAGTGTATTTTCTGTCCGGAAATCCCATTTGCTTGACTCGTTGTAGAAATCGGCTGTGTTCTGGCGCCACCTAGAGGCGGCCTGCGGCTAGGCTGAAACGCGGAAGTGTGGAGAGAGCCTTTTAACCACGCTTGGAGCAAGTGAAATCCGTTTGTTTAAAAAGCAGGGAATGGCAATCTGAGATTCCTAAACTACAGTTTGTTCTACGAGTTTGCAAGGCAAGTAGGGCCGAGTAGAAAGAACGTCCTCAACGTTAAGGATCATATCTTGGCTCCTTCTAAATGCACGTGGACAAATACACGTTTAGATGCAGTTTCACATACAGTCAACCTTAGGTTTGCAAAATTTGTGAAACTAAGCGTTTTTTTTTAAAGATAAATTATAAAACAGCAAATTTTGTCAAGTAAACAGATAAATGAATGGATGGTCATACTTTGGTGTCTCATGAGGTCCATGTGTCTCATTAAAAATGTGCTTTCTAAGCCATGCACACCTACGATTCCAGCACCCAGGGAAGGGTGAGGCAGGAGGATTTCTGTGAGTTCAAGGCCAGTCTGGAGTACACAATGAGACCCTTTCTTAAAAGAAATGTACTTTCTAGCTGGGTGTGGTGGTGCACTCTGTAATCCCAGCCACTCTGGAAGGCTGAGGCAAGAGGATCACAAGTTTGAGCCTGGCATAGGCAACAGAGCAATTTAGTGAGACCCTGTTTCACAAAATGAAAAAGGGCTGAGGATGTAGCTCAGTGTGAAGGCCTTAAATTCAATCCTTAGTCCTGCTCTTCTACAATATACTTTCTTATTTTTAGCTACTCTTGAGAGCCCTTCTGTTTACAAAGCCTTGGCACTTCCCTTTACTTCCCCTTTCTTCCTTTCTCTCTTCCTTCCTTCTTTCCTTCCTTCCTTTCTTTTTGTGGTACTGGCGCTTGAATCCAGGCCTTTAAAATTTTTTGTAAGACAGGCTCTCACTAAGTCAATAAGTTGCCCAGTCTGGTCCTGAAGCAATCCTCCTGCCTCAGCCTCCTAGGGTGCTGGGATTACAGGGACATGTACCATGCCCAGCTCTTCTTTCCTTTTAATGCAGTTCTTGAACTTGGTTAATGTTGTAGATAGTGTGGTGGACCTAATATGGTCAGCTTGAGCCAGAACGCCCAGCTGGACTGAGTTGGTGTGATGCTGAGCGTACAAGATCCACCTGGGGGTTATTGCTGATGCAACATAGGACAGAGTGAGAGCCATAGCTAGTTGGCGGGCTGTTTCCCAGGAGAAACTCTGCTGTGGCTGGTTCTTCCAAAAGGAACTCAGCTGTCCTTGTCGAGGAAGGAGCTCGGGGCCTTGCTGTCGTCGAGGATGGCTGCTGTTGCTTCGGAGGAGCTCTGGTTGTCTTCTCTGCTGCGAGCATCGTATCCTGGTTCCAGGGAAGATCTTTCCAGCCATCATGTGCAGACACGGACGTACATGGGACAGTGCTGCGGGCTCCCAGCCCTCGATTGGATCTTTTGGGTCTCCAGTGCCTAGATGGACATTCGGCACCTCTGCATTTGGCTTCTGGGTGAATATTGAATATTGTAAATGTCCCCTATTAAATCTGCTCTCTTAAAACCATTGGCTCTGAAGATCAAACTAACACAGGACCGCAGTTATAGTTCCTTGTGTTTTCTTCAGGAAGAGGATAGTTGTAGCTTCCCTGTTTAGGTCTCTGGTCTTTCTCAAATTAATCTTCGTGTACAGCATGAGATAGAGGTCGAGTTTCTTTCTGTTCTTTTCTGTACAGACACACAGTGACTCCGGGATCACTTCCTCAGGTAAGTTTCTTTCCCCACTGAACTGGCTGCCTGTGTTGAAAATCAAATGAACAAAGCAGGCGACGCCCCGCCCCTGCCGGGCTGGCACCGGCAGGGAGACGACAGCAGACACGCAGCACCGGGCATCAGAGGGCGACGAGGGCGGTGGAGAAGCACAAAGGGGTGAAACGGCCGGGGCCAAGTGGTTCCAGTCCAGGGCCGGCGGAGCGGACAGCTGGCCGGGGGGCGGCGCGGGCAGCGGTGCGGGCGGCAGCCGAGGGGTCCGGAGGGTCACGCGGGCGGCGGCTGCCGCGCCTGGCTGTGGACGCGCCGCCTCACCGTCAGGCCGGGCGCCCCCTGCTGGGCACAGGCGGGAGTGCAGCGTGCGCCCCGAGGGCAGGGAGCCCCAGAGGAGGGAGCCCCGGAGGAGGGCTCCGTGAACTGGTACTCCTCCTCAGAGGGGCACCCTTGGCCTGTAGTGACGCCGAAAGCTGTGTGATCCTCCGGATGCACACGGGAAGGGACGGCTCTGTCTCACCTTTGTGCGGGCCGCCCAGCCTGGTGTCACCCCTCCCTGGCTTTGCAGAAAAGGACCAAGGCCAGGTGGCTGCAAATGCATCTCATGCCTCAGGCCACCCTGCAGGCCGCCCTGGACTGACCCCTACCTGACCCTTAGCCTCAGGTCAGCAGAGCTGGGAGCAACCCGGGTGGCCAACCCTCCCTTTCTGGAAGGGGCTCCTTTCTCCTCCCTCGCCAGCCCTGCGCCCCTCAGAGTTGAGCACTTTACCTCTCCTTCAGCCCAGGGCCTCTTCTCCAGCACGGGCCTCTGGTCCTCCCCGCTGCCTTTCTAGCAAAGATGAGTCCCCGGGTCTGATTTAAGGCTAGGCTGCCCTCTGAGGGGTGGAAATGTCCACCTTCAGCTAACTCCCGAGGCCAAACTCACAGAAAGAGCAGACAGAGGGACAGGAGGGCTCGGCGCCCTAGTGTCTCCTTGCCTCAGCCACAGGGCAGGTTTCTTCACTTCTGGGGTCACATCACCCTGTTGTCTGCATGGAGGGGAGGCCGGAAGCTCTGGAAACGTGAACATCAGTTTTCTTTCCCTTTCAAAAGCACATTCAGCCGTAGGCTAAATAAATGTTCCTGAGTATTAAATAAATAGCAAGCCAAATGTCCATGGCCCAGACCTCTTGCAGCAGGGAAAACAGAGATTAAAGAAGAAATGATCAGAGAGAGGACTATTACCAAAGCAGAACCAAAGGAGTAGACAGAAGGGAGTCAGACCAGGTGAGAGGTGCACAGGAGCAGACAGGGCCCAGACTGGGGCAGGGACTTGCCACCTTAATCTAAGGACGAGGGAGGCCAGTGAAGAGCAATAAGGACATTAATTTGATCAGAACTGTATTTTAAAGAGAGATTCTGGCTGCAGGGTAGAGATCATATTGAGGTGTGCGTGTGTGTATGTGTGTTTATGGGGAAAGGAAGAAACTAGATCAAAGATGGAGTTTAGCCCAAGGCTACAGCAGTGAAGACAGGAGGAAGGGGACAGGATGGAGGACTTGCTTAGGGGACTGGGGAGTTGTAGTGCCATTTCCTGACATGTGTGTGTGTGTGTGTGTGTGTGTGTGTGTGTGCATGTATGTGTGTGCGTGGTGAGTGTGGTGATAAGGAAATGGATGAATGAATCATATTTTAGACCTGCTCGGTTTGAGGTCCCAGCATCACCAGAAGGGTACAGGTCTTAGAGAGCTTTCAATAAATCTCAACTTCATGTTTTGTGAGAAAACTCCCCTGCTACAAGAAAGGAATAGACATTTGTGTTGTTTCATCGAGCAAATATTTTTACCTTTAGCAACATCAGTCTTAGGGTGGTGGTTGTGGCTTAGTGGCAGAGCCCTTGCCCGGCTTGCCCAAGACTAGCGAGGGTTTGAGCCCTGATGCACACATTTTGTTTTAATTAAAAAATCACTCTTTTGTTATATCTTTCACAAAATACTTCACTTTTGGTTACTCATCTAAATTAACATTGGCCTTATGTTTAACTGGGCAGTTCCTTTTTGTTAATACAGGAGGCCTTGAAAATACAGGGGAGACTTGAGAGAGAGTAATTCTGATATGTAAACCCCAAGAAGTTACTCTGAAGGACGTACATGCCATAGAGTGATATCGAAGCTTTGTTCTATGCTCTGACTTTTCTGTATTCAAATTATACCTCCTGCATGAAAGAAATCACAGGATCCGAGAGAGGAGAAAGGTGAATCTGATTACTAGGACTTCAACTATGGAGCAAGCTGATATCAATTCTTGGTTAACTGGGGCCTAAGTATTAGGTGTGGATTTGGGGATATTTCAACATTTTTGAACTCTGCATTTCTTGGACCCTCTGACTATCTCAGCTTACCACAGGGGGGCAGCATGATGTTATAAAAGAAAGATTTTATTCATTTATTTATTTTCCCCTTTTTTCTGGAACCCAAGTAGAACCTGAGGGCTGAAAGCAATTGAAACAGAACTTTTCTTCATATTCTTATAATCGGAAAGAAGTGAGGGAATACTGTATGGAAGGAAGTCAAAAAGGAAGGAAGAAAAGAAAGAAAGTGAGATGGCAGAAACGTGGGAGGGAAGGAAATTAGAAAAGAAAGTAAAAGAAAAACGAGAAAAAAATTCACATCCCACTAGATTACATTTAACTCTAGAGAAAAAAATAACCAAGCAACCAATGTGGGAAATTTCCGAGAGAGGAAGCCAGCGCCATGACCGCATTTCTTCACAGCCTCAATGTGTGAGTACAAGATAGACATTTGACCTTCTTCTAAAAGCAGTTGTCTCTTTGGGGAATGGTGAGAATGAGCTTACAGAGTTTGTCCCCTTCTTTAAATCAGTCCTGCAGCCATATAATCATCAGCTTGCATTTAAAGCATACTTTGTTCACTATTCTTCAAAGAGGTCATTCGCAATGGTTTCCATATTTAATTGTGTGAGGAAATAAGATAAATCATTCAAGAGAACAACTGTGTTCAGACCAACCTGGACAGCAATGGCTTCCAGAAGCAGAAATGCAGATGGTGCCTGGAGCGAAGGAGCAGTGAGCTGGGACACTCTCCCGGGGCTGGCTCTGGTTTTGACACTCGCCACCTTCTTCTTCCTCCTTCAGCAGCTTGCTTTCTCTCTTTGTCTAAAGACTTTGGCTTAGCAGAGGGCTCTGAGGCGGGAGACACTGTAGGAAGGGTGGTTGCCTTGGGCACCGAGGATCCTTGGATTCAGATTTCTCATCATTGGCACTAAGGGACACTTTGGGCTAAGTATTGGTGCAGCGTTGTCTTTTCCGTCGGGTATTTAGTAACGCTCCTGGCCTCTGCCTACTAGGTGAAAACAACATCCTGCAGTGTGACATCCAGAAATGTCTCCAGATATTGCCAAATGGCCTCTGGACAGAGAACATGTCCCCTAGCCCCATGTGAGAACCCCTGATTTAGATAAACTCTAATTGTGGGAATAAAGGAAATCCTGAAAGTTTTGTTTATCTTACTGTCCTGTTCATGGGCAAGATTCTTATTGACTCATCAGAAAAATGTGTGCTCTCTAAGTCCCCACTAGAGATTTCCAAGCTTTAAATCCAAGCGTAAGACGCCTTCGTGGCAGCCACCGTACTGAGGTCAACAGCTACTTATTGTGGATGTTGTGTTAGGTGAGAACCTACACCAGGAGCTGCAGGGGAGACAAAGAAGTCAGAGTTTCTACGGGAATAAAAGCGGTTATTGCTATTTGGAACTTCGTTAAGTGCCAGACACATTCCTCTCTGTTTCCATTCATTTCATTTAAACTTGTACTATCTCTATGAAGAAATATTATTTACATTTTATGGATAAGAAGCTATAGCTGAGAGAATTCTGGTCCCTGTCTCGGGCAGATTAAAAGTCCATCTATCTAACACTGAGGTTGGGAATGCTCTCGTTCTGGGCATTAAGCCTTGAGGCGCTTACAGTCTATTGGGGGAACAATGTATGCACGCAGGAAACCGGTCTCATGTTGTAAAACAAAGATGAACTAATCTAAAAGTCAGACAAATGATAAGATGCGTCCCTGGGGCTTAGAGCGGTCTGAGGGATTGTTAGAATGTAGAGAGTCTTGACCTGTGCATCCTTCGAGCCTGGAGGATTCGAGAGAGGGGATGGAGTGGGTTCTGTTCTGTAAAGGGTCAACCTATAGGCAGCAGTAGCACTGCATAAGGGTGTCACAAGTGGGGTCGTGTGATGGCCTACATGTTCATGTCCCCCCCAAATTCATACTTGGAACCGTAGCCAAATGTAATGGTCCTGATCAGTGGTGCCTTTGGGAAGGACGGCAGAGGGGAGCCCCCGTAGTAGGATTAATGTTCTGAGAAAAGAAGAGCTAGCCCCCATGCTCTACCTGCTCTCTGCTGCAGGAGGAAAGACTGAGGCCAGGAAATGGGCCTTCATTAGACACCAGACCTGCTGCCACATTGAGCTTGGACTTCCTGCCCTCCAGAACTGTGAGGAACTAATGACTGTCTTTAAGCTACCATGTCTGTTATGATCTGTTCTAGCAGCCTGAACTGACTGTGACAGGTGAGGTGGCTAAAAGGAGAGGCAGACTCATACTGAAAAGGCAAGTGACAAGGGAAGGAGGGCTGAAGATGGGCAGGGGGCCCAAATGGAGAGCGGGTGGGAGGAACCGGACGGCCAGCATCGTGGATTCTGTTTAACTCTGAGTTTTGTAAGGGTGTTGCCAGTAGGTAGTGTGGTGGGTGACACGTTTCCCAAATTGGGAAACAGGATAAAGAGTAATTTGGATTTCTGAACGTCCTTGAACAATAAGATGTGGCAATGTTGGGCCTGCATTTCCTGTATGAGAACTCTTGTTTGAGGTCAAGGAGGACTTGCTGTTGTTGACGGGGTCTGGGTTCTCAGTTCGCCTGAAGTCATATGATGCCCTGTTCCTTTCCCCTCTTTTTGCTTCATTTATTTCTCTGCTTAGTCCCCATAAGTAGTAAAATTTGCAATACTAAATTAATTTTATTTATTTATTCATTCAGTACTGGGGGTTAAAGCCTTCATACTAAGCTACATCCCCAGTTTTAAATTTTTTTTTTTTAATTTTGAGACAGGGTCTCACTAAGTCACAAAGCCGCTAGAACTTGTGATCCTTCTGCCTCAGCCTCCTGGAGTGCTAGGATGAAAGGCATGTGCCACCGTGACCAGCTGCAAAGCCAAATTTAGAAAAGAGTATGTTTTTAAAATTACCTGATAGCACCAATTTCAAAATCTGCTGTTTCTTCTAATAGTCCTCTAGATATGAGAGAAAAGAGTTAATTCTCCGTTCCTCGTTTCCCTAGATATGTGTTATGTTTTTAAATTTTCAGTAGTACATGTTTGCAATACATAATGACTATACTCCTTGTGGGGAGTCAGTACATGTACACAACACATCTTAATTCTTTTTGCATTCCTCCAGATACACTTATTAGAGTTTCTTTCCATTCCTGGCTTCCCTAGTGAAATCCTCCTGGTTTGTTTAGCCTTTTCCTGTGGCTTTGAACTTGGAACTTTCCATGCCTGCTGTTGCTCAGCACTGGAGCTGATACTGATTCTCATATTTTTATAAACTGTGAGCTCCCTGGCACTTGTGCCAATTCCTTTGCTCAGGCCTACCTTGTGACATCGGCAGTCAACAACCAACACTGGGTTGTGGCTGTCCCCAAACAATGGACCAATAATATGACCAAGGAGTCAATGTTCCTTATGGGGGAGACAGACAATAAGCAGTGACCGTAATGAACAGGTATGTGCTACACATGGTGGAAAACAATATCTGCTAAGGCAAACGAAAGAGGGAACGAGGGGGCTACCGGTGGGTCTCACGGATAAGGTGACATTCAAGCAAAGACTTCAAGGAAGTTGTCATGGGAAACTACCCTGATGTGAGGGCCCTCTGAGGACCAGGCAGGCTGCTCTATAATGGAGCATGGAGAGGCTCAGAGACCAAATTAGGAGGCTCAGATTGCGCTCATGATCAAATCAGCCTAAAACACATGAGGAGAAGCAAGAGGTGATAGATACTTCAGATGACATATAAGCAGGTAAAAGGCCCACACTACAAGAGTCCCGGTTCTGTGTGGCTCATCTGCTCACCCCTCTTGTCTTCCCCCCCCCCCCGATCGTAAGGTCATAGGCATCAGATTTGAACTGGACGGAGCCTGGGCCAGGCACACTTCCTGTGAAAGACAAGGCTCAGCTCTCCCGGCCAGCAGCAGTGGCTCATGTGTCGTTGGCAGTTGTGAGTTGTTTCTGGTTCACTTGGGCAGTGTGCAGGTAGAATCAGAGCAGACACCCCAATATGTGTCACCAAGGGGTGGCCACTTTGGGATGACGCAGCTGTCAGTCTGAAAGTGACATGCTCTATATCTTAGCACTTGCTCCTTCTATGCTTTTCTTTACAGAGATAGACTCTGGATTATTCTGCTTGTAAAATCAGATGTTTGGCTCATTCTGTCCAGCCTCCGACATCTCTAGAGGGCATTTACTGTATTTAACGTGTCTTAGGGGTTTCATCTGCCCTGCTGGTTTCATCTTTCAGGACAGAATTGGATATTCTCAAATAACATACTAAACGCACAACATGGAAGTGAAAGACTGAGCTCCGGGATATCGGAGGGACGCTCACATGAGCCAGAGGAAACAGCGAAGGCGAGAGTGAGGCCGGCGCGTCTCCAGGACGGCAAGAAAAGCAGCAGGTGCGAGAGGAGGCGGCAGCACAGGTGTCAGGTTGGCCGCGCCCATGGCCTTTGCCGGAACTATGTAGTGCCAACAGCAGCTCGTCCCTTCCTGCACTGTGCTGGGAGTGTGATTTTTCCACCCTTTACTCACAGGGCAGAGGGAAATCACACTCGTGTAGTGTCAGGGAAGCTGGGGGAGAGGGTCAGTTTCCAGAAGCGGTCGACTGTACCAACAGCTCTTGAAACGACTTTGATAAACAACAGATTCTGGGGGTTGATGAGAATGAGGTAGAAGAAAGGCCACTTGAATTAGCAATAAAGATGTCATTGGTGACCTTCAAGGGACAAGTTTCGATGAAACAGTAGGGGCAGAGGGCTGGGTGCTGTTGTTACGGAGGAAGCATGTGGGGAGGAAAAGGATGTAGTGCTTCCTCAGGCCTGGGTGACCTTTCACAGAGCGCCGTGCCTCGTGGCTGCTCATCTGAGAAAGCCCCTCTGCCCTGGAGCACTGTGGCCCTGCGATCAAATGCTTCCCCTCACAACCCAGTGCCCATGTATCAGCCTGCTGATTAAAGTATTTCCAGCAAAGTCTACCAGATTCTTTGAAAGGGCTTTGAGGTTGCTCATGCAAGGGAATCCTTGAACTCACTGTATTTTTTATATGAATGAGGGGAAATATGAGACTAATAGTTCTGTTTACTAACTGTTAATTTCTAGGATTTAAAAATCTACCATTGTGATTCCCAAAATTATCTGCATCTCCATCCATCTATCCATCCACCCACCCACCTACCCTTCCTCCCACCCATCCACCATCCTCTTCTTGATAATTATCCCTGGGACAAACAACCTCTCCTCTCCAAAGCTGGTTTGCCCATCTGTACTTTGGGTTCCATCCCTACCCCTAAACCCGCTATATTTGCCCATTCCTTGCTCCCCCACCAAGAGAATTTATAACATCAGTTCTCTTTCATCTTTGATCTCCATTCTCTCCCTTTCCTGAACAAACCCAAGTTGATTGTATCTTTCTGTCTTTGAAAATAACCCCTCTCCCCATCCCAGTGCCCATCTGTGTACAGAGTCTACATCTGCTCAGGTCTATGTCCACCCTCCTCCCAATCTCACTGAAACTGCCTGTAAGTCCCATCCACACTCCAGGTCAGCTCGTAACACACACATTTACTAATTATATTCTATACTCTAACAGCTTATTTTCCCTTCTGTCTTACTCAATAAACTAAATTCACTCAGAACAAGTTAGTTTCCTATTGACCTCTGTCCCCAACATCTAACCCACTGTTCAGCACATATTAAACTTCTAGGGTCTATTGAATGAATGAATCTTTGGAGTTGATGAACGAATGAATCCAATTTATGACGCCTTTCTCATTTGACTCAGCCAACCATGTCCTCCTTTTAAAAAACCATTCTTCCATTAGTTACCCAGATAATGGTCTCTCTGGTTTCCACGCTAACCCTCTGTCAGTCCTTTTGTAGTTTCTTATCTTTACATGATGCAACTTCCTAGGGATCTGTCTGTCCTTCTTGACACTGCCTGCTTTACCTGGGCGGCTCGCTGATAGCTGCAGGTTTCATAGCATCCTCTCTGTCCTCCAACTCTGCTCCCTCCCACTCCTCAGACCGTATCTCACTGCCCACTGAACATCTTGTGGGGACTTCAAGTACAAAAGTGAGAAAGCTGGACTCCTCACTCCCGTCTCAGAGGACGGGATGGCTGTCAATTGAATTGCCAAAACTAGAGACATGGGAATTTTCCTGGATCTCTTCTTTCTCTTCATCTGTCCGGCTTAATCATTTACATACACGCCTTAGATGACACTCCCAAGATGTATCGGAAGTGTGTCTTCTACCTGTCTGTTTTTGCAGATTCTCTGGGGGTCATGGATGAGACACTAAGTTTGCTGGGGGCAGGGACGATGAGGTTGGTGCATCTTCCCCCTTTGGCCCCTCCCTACACAGACACGGACACACATGCACACACACACACACCTGTGTGTGATTGAACACCTGAGATCACAATCAGGTGTTACAAATACCGGACTGTAGGCCTTCTAGGCGTCTGTGAGACATAATGCTCAGCCCCTCCCTGGGCAGGAGAGAAGAGAGCAGGGGAGAGAGCATTGAAAACTAAGCTAAGTCCGATGATAATGGCTACCTCTCCAAACCCGCCCATCCCCACCTGAAAAAACGTTTCCCTTAAGCAGTAATATCAAATAAAATGGGGGAAGCAATAAAAAAGGAATTAAAAGATATTGTCTTTGAGGCAATTCCAACCACACATTTCACAATCAGGGGTTAACTTCCCTTTCTATTTCGTGGTACCGACTATTCCTCAAGAAAGACTTGTCATTTCAGAAAAGGAGATGTTGCCTCGTTTCTGCATCCTTTTAAAACAAATTCTTCCAATATTTGGCAGCAGCAGGGGCGCGGGGCTGGGAGAGCAGAGAGATAGCAGAGACAGAGCGGGGAAGGAGCGTGGCAGAGCTGTGTGCAGGGACGGATCTCCGGCTCACCCCGGACTTCCAGGAGGCCAGTGGAAACCTGTGAGTTAGCAGCGTTAGTCCCGACAGGGCCACTTCCTTGTGGTCGCTGCGCTTTCTGTCTCCTCTCGTTTTTATTCTGGGGGCTGAGGTGGGTGGACGTTGTCACCAAAACCCAGGGATGGGGTTGCCTCCCATAAGCAAGTGTTCACACTAAACACTAAAGGGAGCAGTTCAAGGATTTTAAGCTGGGGAAAGAGATCAGGTTTAAGTATTAGAAACGATAGTAGCAATATTTATAGTACTTACATGCCAAGCTCTGTGGAAAACGCTTCAGGTGGGTAATCTTATTTCATGTTTAATACAGTTCTATGAAGTAACCACTCTTCATTTTCTCTTCGCAGATAATTAAGTAAAGGCTTAGACAGGCAATCTATACAGCTTCCCACAGTAACAGGAGCGGGGTTGGGCGCGATCCCAAGGACACCGGGCTCGAGGCCATTGCAGGACATCAGCAGGAGACAGAATCACGCCAAGGGAAATTGGTGACATGCCATTGCTATAATAAGCGGGGTTTTCCCGTGGCATGTGTCTACACTGCCCGACAGTTGTGTCTGACCACATGGGGCCTCCTGCTGCGGCGCCTCTCGGGAATGTCTTCTCCTCTGTGGGTGGCCCCGGCCCCTCAGGCCGGCTCCCCACCTCCTGCAGCCTCCTTCCGCTTTCCCTCCCAGCCCTCGGCTGGATCGGCGGATTCACTGGGCAGCCATCCTCGCTGCTGCTTTACGGCGCCTGAAACTGCTTTTAAACTATGTACTGTCTTGTGCACTTTCAGATATATTCAGATGCTGTGAAAACTTTCATCCTAAACTTAAATTTCTAATGGGTTATAAATAATAGACTTTCGAATAAAATATTACATCACTTTCTAAAGTGCATTCAATGGAAATTAACTACTATATCATCTTGACATCCAAATGGGAGGACGAGGAGCCAAAAGGGAATTAAAAATGATTAAGATGTGATATATATATGGACCAATTCGCCAAGATGAATGTAATTAGTATGTATTGTAAACATATAACATTTTTTTTAAAAGTATAAAACAAAATAATGACAGGGAGATGGAAATCTTAATTACCTGATTTTATCAGTCCATATTGTTCATGTATTGAAGTATCACACTGTACCAAATAAAAGTATACGATTATTATATGTTCATAAATTTTTTTAAAATGAAAAAAGTACACTGACAAGCTTTTCTTTGACAACTGGGAGTTTTGTATCATTTTTTCTTTTTTACTTTCTGTTTACATTTCTGTATTTCTGCAAATTTTTATCACAATGGGAGATATTCTTGTTTTTGAAAAGAAATAAAACACTGTACTCCCCTCAAATGCATGTTCTCAGGCAGATCAATTTTAGGCAAGCAGAAATCCGATGCTGGAAACGTCCTCCAACTATCCACACTCACAAGCCCTTAGAAAGTCTTGCTGGTCCCAGAGTATGCATGCTCTAACTTGCACAGCTCCATTCCACCGCCTTCTCTATGCCACCCCACAACATTTTGCCTCATGGATCCATGGTTATTATTTTACATGTCTTCGTATCCCCTGGACACCTCAGGCCCGAGGACAAAGTCTTGTCCCTGTCTGTGTCTCCAGTGTAGATTTTATGGAGGTTTGCCCATCCTGTTCTGTCATCCCACATTGTAGTTCCTCTTTCACACTGTGTTAACCTGAATGCTCAAGGCCAGCACTTGCCCCCCCATCAGGGAAATAGAAGGGGAATTTCCAGCAGGTGAATAGGCAGTTCACTTCCTCACCTGCAGAGGAGAAAAAAATGCATTATGCCCCTCCCCCCCAATGCCCTTGCAGCCCGGCAGCCGCAGTTGTGTGGAATATGGTCTTTGCCCCCCCGGAGGAGCTAAGCAAGGGTGCAGGGCACAGACAAAGATTAAGGCAATAAAGTGTGGCGAAGCAGGTGGGGCGGGGCAGGCGCGGCCACTCTCGTTTTTATCCAGCATCCAGCACGCCACATTCTTGGTCAAGCTCATCGTAAAGCCTCGTATTCATTGCACAAGTGTGCTGAGCTTTGGTGCCCCATCTCAGACATTTTCAAAAATGCTTGTATTGTTTATTAAATTTAGTTTCACGGGTGGAGATAGTCTGATTCCTCTCGGCTGGATCTGCAGCTGCCTTTTTGTGAGGTTGTGTTGTGGAGCGAATTGAATGGGGGATTTGGAGTCTGATGGGTTGAAGTTTGAATCCAAGATCTACCACGAACTGCGGCAACTTGGGCAGGGACTTCATCTTTCGGAGTTTTTGGTTTCCTCGTCTAGGAATAAGAATAATAATATGTGCCTCCATGTGTTGAATAAAAATGTAAAAGAGATTTAAGTGTAGAGTTCCCAGCATCTGGAAGAGAGGGAGTAAATGTTAATTTCGTTTTCCCTTCTTTTCGTGTGGCTCATAATGCTTCGCAAACACTTTCATATTGCTTACCACTATTGTGTGTGTGTGTGTGTGTGTGAATCTGTGTTTCTCTTCCTTCCTAGAGTCTTCTGGGGTCTGATTAACTTATCTTCCATATTTTTCAAACCTGTCATGGTACCTCCCTCAAGGAAGGGACCGAGAATGTTAAATTTCATTAGCTGGACGATGCCACCTTGGAATGTTTGTCACAGATGGTAAAGGGCCACCCGCTCCCAGCCCCAAGTATTCAGCTTGGCTCCGAATTCCTCAGGACTTAATTTTCTCTGCTCACAAGTGACCCTCGTGCACTAAAAGGGATTCACGGGTGGGAGGCACACGTAAGCAGCCATATGGGAGCGCTCAACCACTGAGCCTGACTGGAGACACCGGAACAGGAGTCCCCACACCTGCAGCGGCAGGAGCCTCGCCCTCGGCCCCGCCCCCAGCGTGTCCAGCCCTGCGGGCAACCGAAGGTCCAAGCTCCCGGGCGGCGCCCTAAGCCAAGCCCCAAAGGCGGGCTGCAGAGGGAAGCAGCAGCGGTCTCACATCCGGATCCTGGACTCTCCAGGGCAGGTGTCCTCATCAGCTCTGGCCAAGCGTGAGCACATCATATTGCACTTAACGTCTAGCATTGTGTCACATGTCACTTCCCACCTACCCGGGACCGGAAACCAATTCAAGGGATGCATCAAGGAGAGAAAAGCTCACTGAGGATCGAGTCCTAAAGCTAGCAAAAAGTCCCTTCCTCCCTCCCTGCCGTCCTCCCCCCTCCTTTCTTCCTTCCTGTCACCGCAAATGTCTGGTGTCAACTAAGTGCCAGACACGGTGGAGACACTGAGATGTGAACAACACGATCCTTGCTTGAGGGAGGTGCCTGTCTTGTGGAGGCCATCGACATGGACAAATAGCTTGTTCAAATGTTACAAAGCAGAAGCGGGGGGGGGGGTAGAAAGGTCACGGAAGGGGTCGGTGGTAAAAAGAGGGACCCAACTCTGGAAAAGCTGGCAAAACATCACTAATCCTCACTTAGGGTGGACAGTTGTTGCTTCCAGGTCTCTTCCCGACTCGCCCCAGCAGAGCAAACGCCCCAGTGAGTATTCCCTACCGGCAATCCTAGGCCAGGACCCTTTACAGACGGAGGAGTACTGTGCGCTGGAGCAGTGCTGAAAGTCTCTTTCCTAACTCCCGTCCCCAACCCCTGAATTTCCCGGGTTGGCAAGAATGGTGGTTTCCGGTAGGGGACATGTGTCCGGGAGGGAGGCCCCCCTAGAAAGCTAAGAGGTGACATCTGCACAGGCACTCGCCCGTCTTTCACAGGGGCTGGCTTTCAGGTAGCTGCAAGTCACACCCAGAGGGAAAGAGTCTCCCAATGGGTACGATTCGCTGGCAGTGAAGGGTAAAGAAATACCAAGGCATAAAACACTGAGCACTTTACAGGAAGCGCTAGACCACAAGAGGAAAAAGAGAGGTGGTGAGAAAGGAGTGGCAGGGCCTCCTGGGGGAAGCCAGACTTCTGCTCATGGCTAAGGCAGGGCAGTGTCTTTGGGAGGCCCCCAGGGAGCGCTGAAAAGGCATTTTCTGGCCACAGAAATGTGGGGAAAGGTGGACTAAACAAAGTAAAATGTCCAATTCATAAAATTCCTAAAACTCCTCTTGGATTCCTAAGTATGCAAACATGATTACAAATCTTACTAAAACCCCATTATATCAATAAAAATATTGATAAAATAGGTTAATGCCCATTGAGAACTTGCTTCTTTTTAAATACTGTAACGTTTTACCCTTTACCAGCTGCCATTCGCTGGCTCTTTACAACCCTGTAAGTAAGGGCTACTATTACAGGTATTATTTTACAGATTTTTAAAAATCAGAGCTTCAGAAGAAGTTTTTAGAAACTCAGCTAAGGGTACAACTGACGTAGCTATGGTCCTGTATTCTTCTGAAGTTCTGTCACACACTGGAGGGGGTCCCGTCCCAGAGGGACTAGTATTCTGAAGCAGGGTTCTCAGCATTGCTGGCAGAGGCCCAGGGAGTAAGTGCGCCTGGCTCAGCGGCAGGGCAGCTCTGCAGTTTGGTTCCACCTCCTCCCTTGGGCTGCTCTTCCCAAAGCGCAGCCGCGGGGTGGCTTGTAAGTACGAGGGTACACTGGTGTTCGATGACGCTCCACTTAGAGAAAAAGGAGACCGGCCCGTTCTAAAGAGCTAAGAAGGAGAAAAACAGTTCACAGGCAGAATGACCGTAAAATAACCCTCACGACCAACAAGAACTGCCTTAGCAATACAGGGACACTCTAACAATGTAGCGGGGCCTATGGAAAGCAGAGTAGCAGGGAATTAATGTTTTCTTGTTGCTCTTTTTTAGATTTTTATTTTTATTAATACATGTGTGTAGTACATAATGGTTACATCCAACATGGGGCGTTGATACCTGTACATGTACTAACACATCTCAATTCTTTTCACGTTTCTTTCTTCTCCCTTCCCTCCTCCCTCTTTTCGTCTCTTGGTCTCCCCATTTGCTAAAGATCTAGCTCGCTGTTTCCTATTATCTGTCTTTCTGCATTTCAAGGCTGAGCGCTCTGTTCCTTTGATGATGGAGACCAAGTCTAGTATGATATATCAGAAGAGAAGCAGCCCTTTTAAGGGATTGCTCCATGTTGTGGTTTATGTCTAGATGCCCCCCCCCAAAGCCTCAGGCACTCATAGGTGGGGCTTTGGGGAGTGATTGGATCATGGAGCATGATGCTCAGCAGTGGATTAGTTCACAGATGAGGTTATAGCTAAATGTGATGTTGGGAGGTGAAGCCTGCTTGGAGGAAGTGGGTCGCTAGGGGTGTGACTGGAAGAGTCTCTGTCCCTCCCTCTTCCCTTGAGCCCTCTCTCTGCTTCCCGATCCCAACTCGTCGTCTCTTTCTCTTCCTCCATGCCCCTCCGCCATGTCACCCTGCCTTTGAACCAGCTGACTATGGATGAAACCTCTACAAATGGTGAGCCAAAATAAACCTTTCTTCCATTAAACTGCGGGTGTCCAGCATTGTGTCCCAGCACTGAAGGAGTAACTAAGACCCCTTGCCACCTCCTTCTTCTTTTCAGGGAAAGCACAGTTGAGTTCTGGTTCAAGGAAACTAGATGGCTCTTCCCAAAGGACTTCACTCTGTTCTGCTTTGAGGTGGTGCGAAGCATTTTGTGGACTCGGAGATCCCTGTTACATTTTTGAGAAAATGCCTGAGGTCATTTCTGTGCCCCCCTCCCTGACCAAAAGAGAGGACTATATTTACAAAGTCAAGGCTGGAAGAAATGGTTGGGGGCTGAAAACGGTGAAGAGCTAGCCTGGAAGCTGCCTACTGACCAGACGTTGTGGAGAGGAAACCTTTCTGGGTAGTGGACATCATTTCTTGGAGGAGATGCTCATCGCTTGAAACCTAAGAAGAAACCAGGTCTTATTTGATTTACTGTAGGAACTCAACTCAGATCTGATTTCTGGGAAACCAAGACTAGCCCAGGAACAGAGAAAGTGTGTGTATTTGGAACACGTGGGAAAGTACTAACGAAGGAGACTCTTCCACCCATCAAATTATCTCTCCTGGCTGGAGGCTGTAAAGTCATTAGTGCAGATTTATTTCTTGTGATTAAAGCCATGATTTCCAAGACCCGGATCTCCAGCTAGAAGTGCCTTTGGAGGTAGGAATGAGGGCTGCAGGATGTGGCAACCGGAAAGTACCCAGGCATGAGTGTGCTGCCTGGCTCCATGTACATAGTCGCTTCCAAATTGTCACCTGGGAGCATCCAGCCCCTTAAGGCCATATGTCTTCACTGTCAAATGGTGATAATAATAATCCACACTTCCTAAAAATATGATGAGGATTAAAAAGCTGCATAAGGAAAACACTTATCAGTGCCTGGCATATAGTAAGTGCTCAATAACCTTTGCTACTACAATAAACCCCTAGTAAATCTTAGACATTATTACCAGAGCTCTAGTTTACCAGACTGCTTTCCACAGCAGTGTTCCCTACAAATATTGGACAGGTAAACGCTGAGTTCTGTCTTGCTCCAGGAGGAAATGGGGATAGTGCATTCGTATTTGTGTGTCAGACAAGAAAGGCTTAGGCACAGAGCATTACCCTGATTCCAATCCTGATCTTACTGCTTGTAATCCTGGGGACAGGGGTGTTAACTTGGGAAGGTACTTATTCTCTGGGCCTCAGGTTCCATTTACATGGGAAGGTGGAAAGCAATCCCTGCCAGCTTTCTAAAGCAGTTCTGGAATAAGGCAAGGACAGGAGGAAGAGGCATGTGGTAACAGCTGCCTGATGTGGGGCTCAACATCTGGAGCTCCTTTTCTACACGGGGAGTTACAGGGAGACTTCGGGGGCCTGGCGTGAGCTGAGAAGACAGCAGAGAAAGGAGGACCAGGAGCAGCCCCTTCTTCACAGTTTCATTCAGAGTCTGCATTGTTAAAGCATTTTGATTACAGTGGAGCTTTCTTTTGTTTCCTTTTTATTATATGTCAGACATGTAAAAGAGCGATGACTTTTAATGCTGTGATTCAGCCTGATGCAAATGGACAAAAACGTGAAGCAGTGAACACAGCTGGGGTCAGGGCTGTGGAGGAGGCCTGCAGTGAGGACACTCGGGGCTCAGTGGAGTCTGGCGAGGGGGAGATGACACCGTATTGAAATAGGATTAGGGTGCGGCTAAGGCTGGCTGGCAAGGGAGGGAGACCTGGGGTGGGGGGTGGCCTGGGCCTGACGTCAGTTTGAGGCGTGATTGTCAAGCACCAGCCCTCACGTGGACTGCAGGAAGTTCTCGTGAGTTTCCGGGAGAACTCCGTTTGATAAATAGCAGCAACACCTGAGGCAAGCGCCTTCTTGTCTACCGCGTCACCAGGAAGGAGCTCTTCTTTTTCTCTCCCATGGAACATGATGGCTGCGTCCCCAGCACCACCGCTACCGTGCCGGGCTCCTGGTAACCCCTACCAGGCCTTATAGGCCCGGTACCCATTTTGCTGTATCTATTGTTATGCTCAACTTTCCTTTTCTTCTTTTCGCTATACTTTAAATAAAACTTTAGAACTACTCTTTGTCCCCTTCATTCAATTTTTTGCTTGAGGAGGGAAAGAACCCAGCAGTGTCGGAAGCCACCTGATAACAGTATGGGCGGGGCTCCCTGGGAATGTGCATGTTGTTACCGGACACTGACTTTATCACATGAAAGGTAGCATACTGGGGCTGGGGATTTAGCTCAGTGATTAGAGTGCTTGCCTTGTAAGCACAAGGGCCTGAGTTCGATCCCTGGCACCACAAAAAAAAAAAAAAAAAAAAAGGTAGCATACTGTGTACAGTGTTTCACATTGTTTTCTCAACAGTGTGACCTAAACACCTCTTTACATCAGTACATACAACATCCTCAGTACTAGTTTCCAGCTGCACGGCACTCACCGTGTGAATGCACCACGGTGTACTTGGGTCTCGCTGAGCTCTGCCGCAGTGAGGAGCTGTACATGCTTTCCTGCTGCGAACGCGGGTGTAAGTGTGGGAAAGATGCCTGAGCTGGCACTGCGGGGCCCAAGATCAGTGAACCTGTGCATTCCTAAGTATGGCCAGACTCCCTTTCGTTGAGGCCGGACTCTTTCCTCCTTCATGTAAAGTAATGTGGCTTTAATTAGTATTTCCCTTATTATTTTGTATTCCAACTGGATTTGGCCATGCATATTTCTTTTGCTGTGAAATGTCTGTTCATGAGCTTTGTTTTCCTAGAAAGTTACTCCTAATTTTTTTTTTTTTTTTTTTTAGACAGAGTCTCACTATGTAGTTCAGGCTGGTTTTGAACTCATTATGTAGCCCAGGCTGGCCTTGAATTCATGGCAATCCTCCTGCTTCAGCCTCTCAAATGCTGGAATTATAGGTGTGCACCACAACACCCAGCCTAATCTTTTTAATTCTTAGCAGTTCTTTGTGGAGTTCTCAATCTATTCAGCAAAATCATATTAGTCATTGATAGGACTTGTACTTTCTTTCCATTTTGTCATTTACTTTGTTTATGGTGTGTTTGCCATGAGTATGGGCTTTAAAAACATATCATGTAATTTAATTTACCTTCTTTAGTTTTATGGTTTCTGAGTTTTTAGTCATATAAAGCCCTTCTCCACTTTAAATTTATCAAGAAATTCACCCACATTTTCTTCTATAACTTATTCATTCATTCATGTACTTTTCTTTAAAATATTTTATCTAATTGAAGGTTAATCTTCAAATACTCCATAATATATAGATTCAATTTTATCTTTTCTTCAAATGAACAGTAAGTTATCCCTCTGATTTATGTATCCCTCTCTGTTGATATCGCATGCCATGTTTATTATATAAAAGAGGGCTTCTTCTGGGAAGATGATGGAGCAGAGAAATGGCCTCTTTGAGATTTGTTGTCCAGACGCTGGAATATAATGTGAGGAAGAGAAGAAGGAGGGAAGTGGGTTCCCAGGACCCAGCAAGGATCTAAAGTGAGAATCAAAGCCCACAGGGAGAATGAAGAGTGGGACCCCAGCCCAGAAGATGGAGGTGGCAGATGGCAACTTCTCCCTGAGCCCCGGCTCACAGTGTGGGAGAAGCAGCTCAAGCCTGCAAATCCACAGTGACTACTGGCAACCCCAGAGGCCTCCACAGAGAGACTCTCCAGTGGAGCATAGTGATGGACACACAGTGGACTGCAGTGCCTGGTGAGTTGTTTGGGTTCGGACGTCCCCCAGGAGAGGACGATTGGCCAGCTGCCGTTTTGGAGAGGGGCTACTGAGCTTGGAATTAATTATGTACCAAAGCATGAGAGACATAATTATAAAATCATAATTATCCTAATTTCTAATTTACCATTTCTCTCTGCGGGTGGCCATAATCTCTGAAAGGCTCCCTGTCTCAATGTGAGCATATGAATTAGGATGTTGGGATGGGTGGGAATAAATGGTTCAGGTAAGAAATAGAAGAAAGGTTTAGCCTTCTGGGGAAAGATCCTGGAATATCGTAGCCTGAAGCCAGCTGGGCTGGAAATCAGAGAGCAAAGATTGACAAGGAAGCCTGCTGATCAGATGGACAGTTTGGGTGTGGAAGAAACATGCTACGTCAAGATATTTGACTTTGTGTATTGAGAGCTGGTCCACCCTAACTTCTCTCGGTCCCCTGGGAAATGGTTGTTAGTAGTTGAGAAATTTTATGGTATCTGTAGCTATTCCAAAAGAGAGAAAAGCAGTCCATAAGCTAAAGTTGGTAAATTGTCCCAACGTGACTCTCATCTTGACTACCGAGAGTAACAGTGATTCCTGTTTGTGACATTAAACTTTGTGATGAACAATCTCCTGAAACAAACAGGTTCTCATTTACAGCAATCAAGTCTAACAAGCGTGATTCTTATTACATTTTGGATAGAGAGCAGGGCTTCGGGGAGTTTATTTACACTTTCTGTGGCTTCCTGCCAGGTTCCCCTAGTAACCTCGGTGTTGCTGGCTTCTTTGCATGGGGTAAATTTGCAGCTTTAATGTCATCACTTTATTTTCTTCCTGTTATACACCTGTTTCTAATGTTACCTTTGTTATTTCATTTGTTTACTTCTTGGCTACAGCTTCTCTCACCCAAAAACTCTGGTTTTAGACACAGTAGACAGGCTCTTGTCTACTTTGTTAGCCGTTTTATTCTTGATGCTCACAACGGTGGTGCACACCAGGCCCTTAATGAATATTTGTTGAATGAGAAAACGATAAGAAACTTTGGCTTCTATATTTCTTTTGCTTTTTTACTTCTTTTCATTTAAATTTATTTTTGACTGATACATAAAAATAAAATTTTACCTATTAACAGGGGACCATGCGACGCTTTGAAATGTGTTCACATTGAGTTCATTCTCATTGCAATTCATTATAGTGCATGACTTTTTATTTCTCTCTCCCGGCTTTTGTGTATCAAATAAACTGTGTCCCACAAAATAATAATAATAAGCAAGTCTCAAACAATACCAAATTATCTCAAATAATGCCAAATGTTCAAAACTTAGCAACTTAGAGAAAGAAAGGAAAAATGAGGTGGGAAGGAATGGGTATGCTGTGGGAGACGTGGAACAGAGTGTCGGAGCGGCAGGCTGATGATCCTCCAAAAATGGCCGCCTCTAACCCTAGAACCTGTGGGGCTGTGCGCAAGTCAATGATCCCGAGAGGGCGAGACCATGCCAGAGCATCAGGTGGGGCCAATGCATAACAGTGTTAACAGGTGAAGGCAGCGGGATGAACAGCAGGTGGAGGGAGAGGTGCTAAAGAACCAGGAGGTTGCCGTGGAACAAGAAAGGAGGCAGGAGCCCGTGGAGCCAGCGGAGTCTCCAGGAAGAGCCAGTTCTGTTGGCACGTTGGCTTCAGCCTGCTGACCCTGAGTTTGGACTTCTGACCTCCAGAAGTGTAAGACAAGAGTTATGCTATTGTGCGAAGCCACTGAGTTTGTAATGATTTGCTGTAGCAGCAATAGGAACCTAATATAATCATACAGTGTGGATAGATTTTAAGATCACAGAAAAAATACTGTATTTTTCTAGAATACAAACAGCACCAAGAACTGGAAAAACCCTGCTCAGGAGCCAGCAGTGAGAGTGGTGATCATGGTAAAGTGAAAAAATAAATACTTAGAAGGTCCTGTACCACAAAATTGCAGTAATAGGTCATGAAGAAGAAAAATATGATTAGCTCATATCTCTCTAGCAGACATCATCCATAATGCACCTTGTAACAAAGAATGAAAGAAACAAGAAAACAAAGAGAGAAAGAAGGAAAGAATAGAATGTGTATAAAAATATAAAGGGGGTTCTGTGAAAGACTACTAAATGGAAATGCAAATCAAAACCACACTGAGATGCCATTTCACCCCAGTCAGATGGCTGTCATCGAGAATGTAAAACATAGTAAAGGCTGGTAAGGCCAGGAGTTGGGGGACCCTTCTACACTGCTGGTGGGAATGTAAATTAGTACAGCCACTATGGAAATCAGTCCGGAAGTTCCTCAAAAAAGTAAAATAGAGCTACCATTTGATCCAGGAGCTATAAAACTCCTTGGTATATCTGAAGCTATTAAATCAGCATGTTCCAGGGATGCCTGTATACCTGTGTTTATTGTGCCATTTGCAATAGCCAAGCCTCATGTCCATGCAACCAGCCTAGGCGTCCATCAGCAGATGCATAGATAAAAGGGGGTACACATGCACAGTGGAGTATTATTTAGCCATGAGGAGGGAAATTCTGTCATTTGCAAGAAAATGGATGGATCTGGAGATCATAACATCAACTGAAATAAGTCAGACCCAGAAAGACAGATACTGCATGCTCCCTAATATGTGGGTTCTAAAAAGAGTGACAGTAAAGTGAAAGGGAGACTATTATTAAGCAAGCAGAAGGGACTAGAGGGAGAGAATGTAAGAGCCAGTAATAGGGGGCTGGACATGAGCAAAATACACACACGACCCCCCAGGCGAAGGTAGAGGGAAGGGGGCACGGGGGTAATGGGTGGGTGGGGTGAATGTGCTCACAGTGTGTTATGCACATGTCTGCGCATGTCTGGCAAATCTGCCAGATGAAACCCATTAATCTGTATAACCAATACACAAGACTAGGATGTACACACATGCACACACACAGATTACAAAATAAAAAAATCCCGGTGACCTTGAAGAAAAGGGAAAAAACAGTAACATACCGTTTGGGGTGAAGAATGGGGTTTCACCACAAATACAGTGAAACTTAGAAATGAAATACTATTTATGACATTAGGTGCATAAACTATTTAGATGAAATAAATACTTTTTAAATGGGGAGATTATAACCTACCAAAATTGACTCAAAGGATAGGTACAA
Organism: Hystrix cristata; assembly: GCA_004026905.1. Lineage (NCBI taxonomy): Eukaryota > Metazoa > Chordata > Mammalia > Rodentia > Hystricidae > Hystrix > Hystrix cristata. The sequence continues at coordinate 143,080 of PVJO010001267.1, read as the reverse complement.
AGCAAACAAATGAGCAAACAAACAAACAGCTGGAAAAACTATAGAGGAATTTAAAATGTTCTCCAAAACCTAATGCTCCTAAAGCAAGATTCTGATATTTTGAAAGCCTAATTCCATCAGTACCTTCAAGAGATGATTTCTGTCCTATTTAACCTCTTCAAAACCATAGAAAATGATGGAAACCTTCCGTCCTGCCTCCAATGCTAATCCCAGATTAGTGGTGTGATTAAGAAGAACCTTTATTTAAGAATCTCGTAACCTGCTTTCCAGCATGTATATTCTATCTCTAAACTGCCTCGAGCAATTCATCTAATACCCCCAACCTTGTGTCTTCATCTGCCCGGCAGGGCCTTCCTCACATCCTCGCTGTAGGGTTGGCTGACTCTTCACCTCCCTCACTGCAAGCCCCCGCCCCAGCCCACTTTGGAACCAGTTCTGACTTGGAATAGTCCAAATCCTCTTGTCCCCATCTTTCCGTTCCAAGGCAGGCTCAGCCCTTGGGACTTTCACGGGTCTGGATGAAGAGAAGGCTGGTATGACCTCGAAGGGCCACCACTACTTCCTAACAGCCCAGGCGATGCCCGCTTATTGGCTGGACTCTAAAATAGCATCCTGCCTGTCCAGCTGTCAGCTTTCTGTAACTCGTCTTCTGCTCACTACAGTGTGACTCATTTGCATAAATTATGTGGCGAGTCCAGAGTCCCTTGTGCATCATTTCTTGACCTCCTGAGTTTCAGGGTACATCCAAACTGTGCAAATACCTGCCACTTGTCTCCAAAAGCAATGTGGCCCGGGACCCCTCTCCCAAACAGGAGCAGTGGGCTGGATGTGTGAACAATGTCTGACCACCTTCTGCAGTGTTCTAAGATTATTTATTATAAAGAACATATAGAAAGAGTACGTGAAAGTGCACCTAAAAGCACAGATCAGAATCATTTTTGTTAATCATAGCATAGTTTAAAGACTTTCTTTGCATTTCAGACTGAATTTGAAGATTAGTGGATTTTAAAAAACGTAAGTGTTTTCTACTTTTATAACCTAGTTATCAAACACAATGATAACTAAGCAGTTAAAATATTCAGTGGCATTTACATCGTATGGAAGGCTGTCAGTAGATGCTCGTCACTTGCCAATCCCTGCCTCCTCTACAGCCCGCACCACACAGTTCCAAAATGCTCCATCACCTGGCTGGAAGAGCAAAACCATTTCACATGGCCTCTGAGAACTCTGGCCTGAATGATGTTTTTCCATGAAGCAGGTGAGAGTTGGAGAGAGGAGCCCAGGAGGGAGAAATAAGAGCAAAAGACAGTTTCATTTAAAATGAAACAAGTGTGCTAAATGAGCTCGCTCATTTTGTGGGTTGAATTTTTACCTTAAGCCCGATTTTTCAGAAGAAAAAAGAAGACAACCCTGGGATACACATTGTGAAACTCGTAATGATGATGTGATACTTTAATTTGGTTAAAATGCATGACAATATAAGTCAGTACAACCTGTGGCTGACACAAACAAGGAGTTATGCTCAACTGCACCAGAGGTTTCCCATGAGCCACTTGTTTTTGGTTTTAATAAGGCTCCATCTCTCTACACAGATTACCGGTAAATTCTTTTGCTAGTTTAACACTAGGAAACAAATGGGAACCTGGAGGTTTTTCCCCGTGACAAGGCTATTTCTAATATCAAGATTGCGGCAGAGAGTGGGGGATGGGGGAATGGGGGCGTTGAACATGTTTGGGAGTGGGGAAGTCACACCAAGAAGCTCATGCTTAGAGGAAAATTTTTTCTAGGTGAAGAGTGTGTGCAGCTATGCAGTCTAACAAGCCAGTGTAGCCATCCAAGTCTAAAAGTCCTCGGAAGTTATCTAGTTTGGCCTTTTTCTAGCATAAAAGAGGGTCACAGGTGGACTTGTCTAAAATCCCTCACTGAGTGGTCAGGTAACTGACCCTGTTCATTTCACCAAACTTACCCAAACTTGACAGCGAACACGACATTTGCACCTTGGATATTTTATATTTTGATGGGAGCTAAGAGTTACAGGTCCCAGGGGATTATTTTCCACCCAGGATCTCCATGAGGAAAGTTCTGTTGTCTAAAAAAACCTCCTTGCAGGTCTTCCCCATGAATCCTCCAAGTTGACTCTTGTTTTCTAGCTATTCATGTAACATGTTTCTCTGACACTAGACAAGTTTCTCAGCTACTCTGTGTCTCAGTTTCCACCATGAAGTAGAGAAAAGAGTAGCGCCCACCTGTTCAGGTGTTCTAAGGGGCAAATTAGTTAATATGTTTAAAGTACTTAGAATAGTACTCGCCATGTAAGTGTTACACAAGTTTTAACAATCTTCAGAGACATTATTGTAAGAAGAGAAAGTGGGGAAAGGTCTAGGAATAAAACAGACTAAAGGGAATGCCAGGGGGGCATCAAGTGGATAAGAAAGTGGGCAGATGAGAGGGAGAAATCCATATAAAGGGCATGCAGAATCTTTTGGTCCCAAAGACCGTGTGTGTGTGTGTGTGTGTGTGTGTGTGTGTGTATGTTTCTGCTAACAAACTGCACCTTCAATTGTCCAGATAGATTATCCATGTATCGTATTATGATCACAACTGAGATGTTATATTTTTGCTGCCCAGATCTCCAACTCCTGACCTTTCCCAACTCAGTTAAAGTTCTGCATCTCCAATAGTTTATTTGGATGTCCAGCCATCCACTCAGCATGGCCAAGTTCCCTTCTGTGGAGCCCCCTCTGTCCAAAAGCCTTATTTATGCTACAAGGAATTCTCCTTCTCCAATCATTCAGGCTTAAGATCTGTACCAGTCTGCAACTCCCTTTTTCTTAGAATTCAGACTTGAATATGTGCTGGTTATGTGATCCTGGAGTAGGCTATTTATATTTCTGATCTTTGTTTCCTTATCTATAAATTGAGTTAATTTTGACTCCCTGGTAAGGACTGTTGGAAGAAATAATACCCCTGTCATAGTGAGAGATGGTAACAAGTATATTATTAGATTTGGTGATAATGTAACACAGTAACAATAATAGCAGCTAACATTTATTGAACTCAGTATTTTCTCATTTACTCCCCATAAGCACTCAGGAAGGCTGTATTTTTATCTGTGAGTCACAGAATGAGAAAATAAGGCTTCAAGCGCACTTATCATTCAACATTGTTTGCAGTGACAGTCTGTGCCACACCCTTTTGGGAAGCTCGCGTTTTACCAGTACACAAACAGGGTCCTTGCTCTCAGGGAACCTGCCTCTTCTTGCAAAAAACCAGGACAACAGATAAAACATCTGTGGACTGCGGAGTCTTGCGAAGTGAACGGCCGTCTTGCGAGAGTATGATAAGTGGGTTGGCCTGCTCTGCGTAATTTTAAAAAGCATCTTGAGCAAAAGGAGGAGAAAGGATTCAGCTGTGAAGAGGGCGTGGGGCGAGCCCAAAGCTCCACACAGGAAGCAGCTGGGTGCTGAAGAGACTTTAATAGCAGGTCGGGGCTGGAGGGAGAAGGTGGTGAGGGGGCTGGGGGAGGAGGTAGGAGAGGCCCAGCATGAGGACTTCCAGGTACCCCCTGGCTGGAAGGAGTTGGAGCTCATTTTCATGTGCTGTGAAGGCTGCATAAAGCTGAACATTGAGTGACTGATCTAAGACAAAACTTATTCTTGTGCTGCAGCATAGTGAAAGGCTTACAGGGTGTTAGAAGGAAAGCGAGGATCCCAGATGCTACTGGGTGACCAAGGCAGGAGCTGCTGTGGCTTGGACAGAAGGAGCCAGGGGAGATGGACAGGAATAAATAGAGGAGGGACTTGGTTTGAGGCAGAGTTATTACGAGCTGCTGGTGGAGATGGAGGAAAGTGAAAGAAGAGAGGGGCCTGGAAGAAGCTTCTAGCTTAACAATGGGATCAACAGCAGTGACAATAAGGAAGCGGGAAGACTGGCGCTAAAAGAGGTTTTGAGGAAGAGAAATGGGTATGCAGAGATGACCAGGCATCGGAACGAAGAGTCCCGCCAGAGGGCTGCAGACAGGCATCTGGGTGTGAGAGGCTGGCAGGAAAATGGGGATCATCCGCATGCGTGTACATGGTGCTTAGACCCTTAGCCTGGAGGAGAGAAGAGGGGCTCCTTGTCCCTGAGCCCCGGGGAACCCTCGCAGTTGTAGGTCAGGCAGAGGAGAAGCACCCAGAGAAACTGGGCCCGGTACCCGGGTCCTCAGGAGCGAAGCTGCAGGGAGGGACGCGAGGTCTGTGGGAGCCTGTGGGGCTGCTGCCTAGACAGCTCTCTCCCTGCAGCCTGCTGCGTCGGCCTCTGCGCCTCAGACCCCTCAGCTAGTGTTCAAGGCCAGTGCTGAGAGTCTCTTCCCTGGCTTTCCCACCTACTGCTGCCACCGTGAGTGAACTTTCTACAGCTGCCCATGCTCTAGATACTCGCACAGTACTATTTTATGTGGAGACAACCACCCCAACGTCCATTCAGCAAACTCCAAAGCCTTCCTTGATATCAGGCTCCACCTTTCAAGTCAGGGGAGACTGTGAAAAACAAAATCAGTGCTGGCCTTGCTGTTATGGAGCTGACCCTGGGGAAGGGGTTTCTCTCTTCCACTTTAACTCATAGCCTTCCCCAGGGGTCATATTCAGTCCACCCCATGAAAGTTCACCCTCTCTCCTCTTCTCCAGTTATTCACATCCTCCATTTCCACAGAAACCAGCCAGTCTAAACATAGCACGTTATGTTCCCACCTATGAGCCTTGATCTTTGTAAACATAAGCACAGCCTTTCGCCTCGGAGCCCACCCACAGGGAGATGCACCTATCTGTGAGGGTGATTGCACTCTGGAGACCACCATGGACACTTTCAGCCAGCCCCCACCACATGCACACCTGGAACGGATACCCAGAAAGGAGCCAGGACTTGGAGCTTTAGAGATGAATTCAGGGGCAAATGAGTGCTAGAGAGAACGGGAATGGGGCTAGAGGAGATGGGTCAGAGGGTAAATGGAGACCAGAACAACTCCAGGACACCCTGATAGAATGCTGAACCTTGTAGGCTCACTACAGGGCTTCTGACTATCCTGAGCATCCATACTTAGCTCATTAGCTATCGTCAAGACCAAATGGCAGTGACAGGCACATGTTGGGCTTTTCTCAGGACCTCAAGCTCAAGGTGCTTGCAAGGAAGGTCAATTCATCCCCAGCAAGTACAGGCTATATTAGGGAAAGTCCTCTGGGTGTTAACCTAATTAACACTAAAGCCTTCTCAACCATGTAGATTAGGCTAATACTCATCTAGGGGCTACCCTGGTAATTCGCCAACATGCTTGCCTATTGCTAACAAATAGTGCCCATTAGCACAACAGACCTAGCCAAATAGTGAATTGTGATTGCACACAATAGATCTTTTACATTAAAGAACAGATATTCCAGCAGATGGAGCCACAGCCTGGAAGTGCTTCATATACTTCCTGTCTGATGCCCACTTCTCAAAGTAAACAAACAAGCACAAGAAGAAATTTAGGGAGGAAAAAAAGAATTAATAAAAATAGAACATGACTTGGTACAGAACTCATCTGCACTTGTACAAATACCTATCTTACGGTCCGGACCATTGCACATACTCAAAAGGAATGGATATGTGTAATGTGTTGTGAGGGCCAAATTGTAGCTTGAATTTAGAGTAGCAGGCCCCTCCTTATTCTGCTCTACGTCTATCTCCTGCTCCTTTGATCGTCTGCATATTCATGCCCTTTGCACACCCACCTCCCTTCAAAATGTCATGGAGAAATTTTGCGAAGCGTGTCTGTAGGGTCACACTGATGTCAAGAGGAAATATTGGGAGAGGCCTGTGATAAAAATAGCCCGCTGGAGGTTCCCACCTGTTTCCCAGGCCTTGGCGGCCCCTGGCAGTGTTTCTCCAAGTGTTTCCCCAGTCATCTGCATCAAAATCATCTGGGTTGTTTGTCAAAAATTCCAGTTCCCAAGCCACATCCAGAGAGTCTGATTCAATGCTTCTGGGCTCGGGGACCCCAAGTGGTTCTGCAAAACCTGCCTGAGAATCTTGCTTGTGGAGGAAAGAAAGCCTCAATCTCATCTGCAGTCCTGAAATTGAACGACTACTGGAGATTCTGCAAAGGGGAAGTTTTTCCTAACACGTTTTGAGAGCAAAATCTGACCCAGAAAGAGACACGCAATTGTATGATTCCTATTGTTGCATATAATGTGAACATTCCTGCAAACTGCTGCAGAAATATGAATGTGTTTGATGACCAAGTGCTGCCCTTGAACTTCCTGAGGGTATCATGGCGTATGTGGCATGTATACTAAATTGTCCTGAAACCTAAAGATTTTTTGAATTCAGAACATATATGGCCCGAAGGGTTTTGGATAAGGGTCCCCTGTACTACATTCTTATGTCCTATCTGTAGGTGGTAGTTGAAGCAGGAATATTTGGGTCTGATGATTTTTTTTTAAAAGCCTAATGAAAGAATATTGAATTGGCAGTTCAGAGACTTTTTGGACCTCCGTTCTTACGTCTGAAAATGAAGAAAGATGACATTTAAGCCCATCTGTCTAAAATTTTGACTTTCACACCTTCTTGCTCTCATAAGAAATGTTTACATTACTTATGCAAAAATTAGATTGTGGTGTCTCATTTGTATTAAAAAATTTTAAAGGTAAGAATCTTTCTCTCTCTTTTAGGCTTCTACACAAATCCACAGTGTTTCTTTCTGCAATGTGAAAGGGGATTTGGTCAGGTTCCGTGAAGATTCTGGTACATTATTGCACTCAACAAAACTTATGTGAAGCTAACAGAATACAGAAGTCTAGAGAGTACTATGGAACACTGTGGAAGAAACTATCATTTATGTTCACTACAGAGGACTAAAAAGAGACCCAAGATGAGCACTGTGAAAGCCTCCTTTATTGGTATAGAGCTCAGTTAGCCAAGGGGAAGCAAGCTGCTTTTTAGCAGCTCCCCAGGAACCCCCACACCCCCATCATTGGGAGTATCTCTTTAGTCTTCTAAGCAGTGGTGAATATTTAAATCATCACTTTAAAGCCCTGTCAAGTTCAAAAACAAGATACTGAAAACATTTTTAAAGTGTAGACATAACACAAAAATAGAACAAAAAAGAGCTCCACTTTTGCTTTGTCCAAAACAATAGGTCGAAATATTTCTTCCCAACGATATATATGTTGAAGACCTAACCTCCAGTACCTTAGAGTGTGACCCTATTGGGAAGAGGGATTTTACAGAGATAATCAAGTTAAAGTGAGATAACTAAGAGGGGGTGTAATTCAGTATGACTGGGGTCCACGTGGGGACAGACACGATCAGAAAGAGGACACTGAGAAATGAAGTCATGGAGAGAGCCTGGAACAGATTTCCCCTCCCAGGCCTCCCAGGGAGCCAACCTGCGGTGTCCTGGTCTTACACTTCTACCCTCCAGGACTAAGAGATGATGGAATTCTGCTTTCATCCAGCTAATCTGTGGTGCTCTGCCCTGGCAGCTCTAGCAGCATCATGCACAATGTCTAGTTCAAAGACAGAGAGAGACATCGTGATCTCTGGTGTGTGCATGTGGGCACTTAATTCACTGCTGGCTTTGTTTCTGCTCCATTTATTTCCATTAGTTTCATTTTCCTAATTTTTCTTTCTGGAGTAAGCAACTTCTCTAAGGCCAGGCAATTAGTAAGAAGTTGAGCTGAGATTGCTGCCTTAAAGTTCACCAGCTGTTTAGCTTTGGTAAATGCAAATTAGGGTCATCAATCTCTCTGGAGAAATGGAGTTGATGAAAAGTTTTGCTTTAAATTTAGAAATTTTAAGCCCAGAGTCTAAAAAAGCAAGTGTACTTAGTATAAAAGTATATAAATAGTATGTAAAGAGACGACAGTGCCTTAATAAACTAATGTGGCATGTAAAACGTGTGTCAGAGCAGTGGAGTAAGAAAAATATTTAAAAAATCATGACGGTGAACGAATAACTCCAGACTATGGTTCTCACCAATTCCTTACTGAGGAAATTGGAAGTTGATTTCAGAATCACTCTGTGTAGTAATAGTAGATGTTATGTTCTAGTGCTTGGAAAATATGCTACGGCAGGACTAATTATTGCCCACCCACACTTATTCTTTCTTATAAAGGCACATGACTTCCCAGCAAAAATTTTATTTTGCAGCCCTCCTTGCAGATAGGTATTAGCTATGCACCGGATTCTAGCCAGTGAGTTGTGAACGGAGGTGCTGTGTGCTCTTAAAGGGGAGAGATGTGTCATAGTCTTCCCTCTATGCCATCATTTGACTGGTGGGAAGAGTTAAATCGCCACTGTGGTTTCAGATAGCAACCAGTTACTGAGGGCTAAAGAGCAACAAAAAGAAGAGCCTCAAGGCTGTGGTTTGCCAACCTATATACTTTTACACTGGAGAAAAAATAAAGTGTATGCTTTTAAAGCCGTGGTTATTTTGAGCCTCTTGATCATTGCCGCCAAGCTAGTATTCTGATACTGTACTCTAATAAACAGGATGCTTTATTCTCCAAATCTTCTGAAGATGATATATGCAAAATTCTCTGTATAGAATTATAGACCTTCTGGCAATATTAATTTTGTTGTCCAGCTCCTCCCAATAACTAGAGATGTTTAAACGTCAGAGATACTTCATTTCCTTCATTCCTGGACTCTTCAGTGGAAAATCAGCCAGGGAACTGTGGCCTCTCAGGTTGTCTTGAGGGTATCTGGGTTGGTTTAGATGCCCTGACTCATTTGTTTTCAGTGCAGAGAGTGGCAGTTGGGAAAGTGAAAGCACCATGAGGATGATGTGACATTTATTGGTGATTTAAAACCTAAACAGTCCAAAAAGTGACTGGAAATTTCTGCCCTCATCTGCCCTTTAGGAGCACTTTCAAACCTGGCAGGGTGTTGGATTAGGGGTTTCTTAGACTTATCTGAGGTTTCTAGAAATAGTACATTGGCAACTTCTATAAAGGGGGTGTATATGTGTGTGTTATAACCAGAATTCCCTTTTGGTCCCCTTTTCTAAAATAGGCTTTAGAGGAGACATAGGAGGAGTGCCCCCTAAGCCACTAAGAAGTCTCAGTTGTAACACTTACGACTTATTGGTGAACATATCAGGTCAGCACCTTCAAGTTCTATAATTCATTTCAATAAAGATGAGAAGAATGAAAGAGCATGTACCTCTTTCTTGTGGCTGTTTTAATAGGCTGCTGTGTCAAGCAAAACTACTAGGAAATGTATTACAAAGTTTAGAGTTTGTTTTAGGTAGAATCAGGAATAATACATAAGACTCCTGAATTCTTGGTCTTCATATTAGATATGCCACAGAAGAACACAAAGGCTGGCCTGATATAGTGGACGCTAGAGTTTGATGGGTAATAGGGGGATGTAAGGGGACCTCCTAGGCCTGCTGGCCAGTGTCAAAAAGATGGGCCAGGCTGTTGGTCAAATTACCCCAGAAAAGGAGATATTACACCTGTCGTGGGTTTTTTTGTTGTTGTAGCCATTATTTTGTTTTCTTTGTTTTTGTTTTATAAAGGAAGAAAGAACTGAGAAGAAGAAAATTATGGAGTTCATCAAATTAAAAAAGAAAATATCAGGGTTGTGGATTTAGCTCATGTGATAGAGCACTTGTCTAGCAAGTGCAAGGCCCTGAGTTTGATCCCCAGCATGCCCCTCAAAAAGAAAAAATTCAGAAAAAGAAAATATCAATAAAGAATAATGGAGGAAATCCAAAAGCCAAAATAAAGTACCAGTAATTGACCCACATGATCATTTTAAAGAAGCTCAGTGAACTATAAAGTGACACAAGCAAGGAAGCCAAAACCAGGAAAACAATACACAAACAACACGAAAAGTTTGAGAAAGAGATTAAAGCCATAAAAATGAATCAGAGAGATTTTGGAGTTAAAGAACACAGTGATTACACTAAAAAGTTCAAGAGGGAGCTTTTAGCAGGAGATGCCATCAAGCACAAGAAAGAACCAATGAGCTTAAAGCAAGATAGTTTGAAATTCTCAGTCAGGGGCTGGGGAAAGAATGGAAAAATCTAGAGGGGCTCATGGGACTCTATCAAGTACATGCATTTTGAGACTCTCCGGAACCAAGAACAAGAATGTGGCGGCAAATTTATTTAAAGAAATAATGACAAAAACTCCCCAAATGTGGAGTGAGAAATGATCATCCACATTTATGAAGTCCAGAGAACCACTTTTAAATACAAAGAGACTTTTGCCAAGATGCGCTATAATTTAATTCTCAAGAGTTAAATATGGAGGGGAAATTTTGGAAGCAAGAAGAAAAAAGTAACTTGACTTCTATAGAACTATCATGAGATTTCTCAGCAGAAACTTTGTGGACCAGGAGAGAATGGGATGATATATTCAAAACACAGACAAAAAAATTGTCACCCAACAGTACTATAACCTGCAAGGCTGTCCTTCACAAATGAAGATGTGATGACGTTTACCATGACAGAACACAGGTGCTCACTGCCACTCGGTCTGTTAAGAGAAATGCAAAGAGGAGTTTTCAAATTGAAATGAAAGAAGAGTTACTAACAAAATAAAAACATACAAAAGTATAAAGCTCAGTAAAAGCCAGGTGTAGCAATGAATGCTTGTAATCCCAGTACTTAGGAGATTGAGGCAGATCACTGTGGGTTTGAGGCCATCCTGGGCCACATAGTGAGTTCAAGGCCTGAACTACATAGTGAAACCCTGTCTCAAAAAGGTAAATACATGAAATAAAACTCACTGTAAAGTAAGGATATAATCACATCCAAAATAAACAACCTAACTCTAGTACAAAACTTAAAAGACAAAAGTATTAAAAATAACTATAGCTATAATAATTCTTCATTGATACACAACATATAAAAGAGGTAAATTATGACAATGACATCAATAATATAAACTCTGAGGGGAGGAGAAGCTAAGTGTAGTGCTTTTTAATTGATCCAAAGTTAAGTTATTAGCCTGAAATAGACTCTTATAACTATAATTCTTGTAATAACCACAAATATAAAAACTTGCTTTGTATACAAAAGATAAAGAAAAAGGAAGCAAAGAATACTACTAAGAAAATCATCACATCACAGAGGAAGAGAGCAACAGAGAAAGAATGGAACAAAGGAACTGTAAGAATCAGAAAACAACAAAATGGCAGTGGTAAGTCCTTACCTATCAATAATAATGTAACTTTTAATGTAAATGGATGCATTCTTGAACCTAAAGACACAGTTTTTAGGATGGCATGGATGGGAAAACCAAGAGCCAACTATATGCTGCCTGTGTGAAACTCAATCTATCTGTAAGATCTCACACAGGCTGGAAGTGAAAGGGTAAAAACAGATATTGCATGCGATATATAAATATATAAAGCAAATATTAACAGAACTTATGGGGAAATAGATAGCAATATAATAATAGTAGATTCTTTAATACTTCACCTTTTACAATGGATAGATCATCCAGACCAAAAAAAAAAAAAAAAATCAACAAGGAACAGCAGACACAAACAGCATAGATCAAGAAGACCTAGCAGACATGTACAGAACATTCCAACTAAGAGAACTAGGATGAACACACTCTTTTCACATGCACATGGAATATTCTCCAGGATAGGTCAGACATTAGACCACAGATATTAACAAATTTAAGAAGACTGAAATCATATCAAATATATTTTTTAACCACATTGGTATAAAATTAGAACTCAATAACAAGGGTTAAATTGGAAAATTAACAAATATGTGGAAATTAACACATTCCTGAACAACAAATGAATCAAAGAAGAAATAAAAAATAGCTTGAGACAAATGAAAATGGAAGCACAACCCAAAATTTAGAAAATGTAGTAAAATAGCTATAAGAGGGAAGTTTATGGCAATAAATGCCTACATAAAGAAAAGAGGAAGCTCTCTAGTAAACAATAAACTTTATACTTCAAAGAACTAGAAAAAGAAGAAACTAAGGCCAAAGTCAGCAGAAGGAAGGAAATAATAAAGATCAGAGCAAAAATAAATGAAATAAAGGCTTGAAAAAATGATAGAAAGTTTCAATGAAATTAAGGATTCATTTCCTGTAAAGATAAACAATATTGACATTCAGCTAAATTAAGAAAAAAAAAGAACACTTAAATAGATAAAATTGCAGTAAAAATGAAAGAGGAGGCACTACAACTAGTACCACAGATATATAAAGACTCATAAGAGACTACTATGAAAAATTGTACACCAACAGATTGGGTAATGTACACAAGTAGGGCAATGGAAATAATAGAAAGCCCATGAATAAATCCACACATTTATAGTCAATGATCTTTGACAAAAGTGCCAAGAACATACAATGAGAAAAAGACTGTTTTCTCAATAAAAGCTGCTAATAAAACTGGATAGTCACATTAAAAAAAAGGACCTTAATTTCACATCATATATAAAAATCAACTCAAAAGATGGAGGGAAGGGGGAAAGACAGGGAGAGAAGGGGAAGTAAAAAGAATTAAGATGTGTTATGTACAGGTGCCAACCCCCCACAATGAATGTAATGCAAACATGTATTAATAAAAATAAAATGAAATAAAATAAAATAAATATATAAATTAAAAAATCACTCAAAATAGAGTAAAGATTTACACTGTAAAACTACTAGAAGGAAACATAGAGAAAAGCTTTATGACACTTGCCTGGATAATGATTGTTTGGATTTGATCCCAGGGCACACATAATAAAAGCAAAAATAGACAAATGAGATTGCATCAAGCTATACAGCTTTACACAGCAAAGAAATCAATAGAGAGAAGAGACCACCTACAGGATGGGAGAGAAAATTTCCTAACCATATATCTGATAAGGGGCTAATATCTAAATATACAGAGAACTCAAACAATTCAGTAGCAAGCAGGTCAGGTGTGGTGGTACTTGCCTGTAATCCCAGCACTTGGGAAGCTAAGGCAAGCTAGAGGCTAGAGAAGGCTACGTAGTGAGTTTAAGGCCAGCCTGGACTACAGAGCAAGACCCTGTCTCAAAAACAAAACCAAAAATACCTACAAACAAACCTGTCTTTCACCTCAATAGCAAAACAAAAACCCAATTAAAACATGGGCAGAGGACCCCAATTACTATTTCTCAAAAGAAAACATGCCTAATAGGTATATGAAAAACTGTTCAACAGTCCTAAACACCAAGGAAATGAAAAACAAAGCTGTAGTGAAAAATCACCTTATACCTGTTAGAATGGCTACTGCCGAAAAGACAAAAAATAACAAATGTTCGTCAGGATGTGGAGAAATTAACTGTTGATGAGACTATAAATTGGTACAGCCATTATGGCGGTTCCTCAAAAAATGGAAAACAGAACCATTGCATGATCCGGCAATCCCACATCTGGGCACATATGCCAAGGAAATGGAGTCAGAATCTGCACTCCTATTGTCCTTCAACATTGTTCACCGCAGCCAAAACAGGAAATCAGCTCACCTGTCCGTGGACAGATGAGTTAAGAAAATGTGATCCTCTCTCTCTCTCTTTCTCTCTCAGTGGAAAATTATTCAGCCTCAGAAAGGAATGAAATTCTATTGCTTGTAAAAACATGGAAGATGTTTTGCTAAGTGAAATAAGGCAGGTATGGAAAGACAAATACTGCATGATTCCACTTACATGTAGAATTTTAAAAAGTCAAATCTGAAAGCAGAGGCTAGAAGGGTGGTTGCCAGGGGTAAAGGAAATGAGAGGTAGTTGTCAAAGGGTAGAAAGTCTCAGGATGAATAAATTATGAAGACCTAATATACAGCATTGTATTTATAACTAACTATCATTATATCGTGCGTGTGAGATTTGCTAAGACAGTGGATATTCTACATTCTCACCACACACACACACACACACACACACACACGGATAGCTATGTATGGAGATGGATATATTAACTTGTTTGTGATCATCACAATGTATACATATATCAACATATCACATTTTACACTCTAAGAATATAAACTTTTTTATTTGCCAGTATAACTCAGTAAAGCTATGGAAAAAGCACACGGAGGGGAAATTTATTGTAAGGAGAGAATAAAGTATAATACCACAATTATTGTCTAATACAATAAGTCTGTTTATCAAATTAATAAAGCACAAGGCCCTCTGGCTGAATATTCAAATAATATTATCATATAATATATCTAAGTACCAGCCAGATATAGGTACTAGGAAAATTAAGCAAATTTATTGTTCATACATTTGACAGTAAATCTGAAGGCAGACAACAGTGACCTAGTTTGAGGGAAGTTGCAGCCGTGTAAGCTATAAAGTTGGCGTTTAGAGTATAGTATTATTTTCATCACTGTTACCATGATATCAGTCTAAAGAAATCCTGGCTACCCTGCAGTGGTACTGAGTTATGCTACAACTCAGAATGTACAGGTTAGCAAATTTTCTCTGAAAGAAAAACAAGTTAATGGGGAAGATCGCTGCTATAACAAAAAGTAATTACAAGCACTCTAAGAAAACTGCTACATAATTTAAAAATTTTTGTTAGCAGTTCATTGTCAGTAGAAAAATAGATATTCTGGAATAAATCTGTGAGAGCAAATCCCACATGTGCTTTTGAACCAAAAGTCCCGTGGCCGTCTATGGCGAAAGAAAAGCACCGCCATGCTGCCAGCCTCCTCCGCGCCTGACCCGACCCAGGGCGGCTGAAGCCCTGTGTGTACCAGTGCAGGGCAGTGCCAGGACAAACTCTCAGCTAAGCCTCTAGACGGAGCTGGAAAGTGCAGCCTGGCAGGCCCCCTGTCTTACTGGGCAGGCCAAGGTCTGCTCATATCTCGGCCTAAGGCCCGGATTACTTGAAATAAGGGGGTAGCTGCAGCTAGTGATCAATTCAAGATGCAGGGAACCCAAACTCTGAGAGTGCTACAGTCAAAAACTGAGAAGCAAAAATAGAAAGGGTCGAATGGAGGCGTGACCCAGCTGGGCTTTGATAAAGAGTCTTTGGAGACAGGTGGCATAAAAGATTAAATACCAGGCACAAATGGATTAATTGAGAGTGACAGGCGCAGTGAGTGAGGGACGTGTGGGTGGACATGAAGTTAAGCTTGGAAGGCCAAAGTGCTTCAGAGTACATATGTGAGCCCTGCCTTGGAAATACACGCAATAACCTATGTGTGAATCACAGTGGCAATTAAAAGAGTAGAGCGACTTGCCATAAACCCTTTTTGCTTGACACTGTCGACTTGTAGTCTATGAATTGTAAATACTGACACTTTAGGCAAGAATAGACCCCAGGTAGACATCAGCGTCATTGGAAAGACAGGAGAAGATAGACAAGAATTTAAAAGTTTTATTGAAACGAGAAGGAGAAACCTATTTTAAGGCCAAATCTGTTCAACCTAATATTCTAATATTTTCTGACTAACGTTTTTACTTATTGAAACTCTAAGTCATTCTGTTGTGTGAAATATTCTCCATACAGCCCCAGGGACTCAGTGCTGTCATGATCCGGTGTGGGATCTGGGTCACCAGTGAGCTTCTCTAGTTTATTTTCTTAAAAAATGATTTTGTTTTTGAGGGTCAAGTTTGTCAACATTTATGAAAGTACAGTATGTTGAAAACAGTAAATCACTATAGAGATGGGATATATTCTTTTATGAAATTGTTATTCTTCTTAGAATCATGGCTTGGATATGGTAGGTACCGATTGGGTTTTCTGTTTTATTAAAAGCAAAGGAAACGTTGTCAACCATCACTGACTTATAGAGAGTCCTGCTTATAGGCCAAATTATTTAAACCCAAGCTAGCAATTCTTTTTTTTTGTTGTTCCTGAAACGCAAGACTTCATGTACAAAGTCACTTAGGGACAGTATTCTGTCCTTGCTACTAACTACAAAATCCTGATCTTTGAAAATAATCCTTTATTGCAAAAAGGCCTGCAAAGTTTAACAACTGGACACCATTTGTTTCATCTGGGCAATAGAAAGGAACATGATGTTCTTACATCTCTTTGAGCAGAAATCTATCTATTTCAAGTCAAATGTTTAAAATAAAAAGATACAGTGGAATAAAGTATTTAGATTCCAGCTGGTAGGCAAAGAATTGTCAATTTATAAAGGAACTCAAGTTACAAAGAAAGAAACCAGACAATTCAAAATCCAGGTAGCTAAAGGCATAAACAATTACCAGAAGTGAATATGCACATGATTAATAAACTCATGCAGTTAAAAACCAGTAAGATATCCACAAATGCCTACAATTAAAAACATGATAGCAAATAATATTAATGAGAATATGGGAATATAAGTGTACTCCATATTATTAATGGAGAGTCCAAATCACTGCACTCGTTTTGGAGAGAATCTGTTGACTACAGTAATTATAAATATTAGTGCCAGAAAGGATGGTTGGCTTCCATCTTCATTTGCTTATTCATGAAGCAAATATCTATTGCATGCCTACCTTGAGCCAGGGATGAAAAGGGAACAAGGTAGAGACAAATCTCTGCTCCTGTGGAATTCATAGCTTATTGGGGAAGAGACAGACAATGGGTGTAACAAAGCAGTAAAGTGCGTAATGTATAAGGAAGTGCTGCATACCATGGACAACAATAGCAAACTAAGGGAAGTCAACAAGGCTAAGGAGGGTGGTGTGGGCAGCAGTTTTAAGCAGGGAATCTGTGTAACTGTGGGCCTCCCTCTAGACTTCATCTCCTAGTATGACTCTAAGTATGCCAGCTCTCCAGATCTGTGCAACCTCGAATTGAAAATACTTTTAAAAACTGTGTCTCTACTTAATGTGTAACAGACTTTTTTCTTGTCATGATTCCCTAAACAATACAGTGTAACCACTGGCATTGCACTTACATAGTATTAGTTATTATGAATAGCCTAGAGATGGCATGCAGTGGTTGTATGCAAATCTTGTGCCATTTTATATAAGAGAACTGAGATCTATGGATTTTGTATCCTTGGAGGTTCCTGGACCCAATCTCCTGTAGTTACTGAGAGACAACTGTTTGTATTCACAGGTGAAAATAACAACATGACTGAGTATACATATAAAGAAGTCAATGAAAAAAGGAAGGATGGAGATTATTTCCTTCTCTTCCAAGTTTTTAAGTTTCTTCTCAGTTTATTTTCTGCATTCATTTAGTCTGTGTTTACAATTTATGTCCTTAACACCTGGCAGGGTGTGGTAGCCATTTTTCTGTCCCTGCAACACATAACCTGAGGTGATCAACTTGTAAAGAGGAAAGGCTTCTTTAGGCTCACAGTTCTGGAGGGCCAAGTCCATAAACACATCATGGTAGTAGCACTTACACAGCAAAGTTGCTCACCTCCTGGCTGGGAAACTAACAAGAGGGAAGAAGAGACCAGGCCCCATGGATCTGGGATGCACCCTAATTTCCGGACCCCTCTCCCTCAGCCTTACCTCCTAGTTCACACCCTCTCCCAGTGGGGCCAAGCTGGGGGTCCAGCCCTGAGCACATGGGCCATGGGGGATGTTTCAGATCCAAACTGTACCAGGGGCTATGTTGAGCCGTCAGTGATCAAGAGTCTTACTGTGTTTGCTCACCAAGGCCGGAGGTTTCGGCAGATTATGTCCTCATTTTTTCAGAACACCACTCACAAGTGCACACACCATCCACCTGCTTGAATGGGGTTGTGGAATCCTGGCTTGGGGTCTCCCTCTCTGGTCTCCCCAGTGCTTTTCCCACTACTCTGCTACCCTCAGGATACTGTCTAAACAGCCTGAGCGCCTAAACACTGTGTGCTCCCACCCGAGGAAGTTTCAGCCTGAGAAGGTTTTAGGTCCTTCACATTGTTCAGTGAAGAACTTTATCTATCTATCTATTTATACATATGATCCTTCTGGAGAATCCTTCTGGAGGATTTTTTAATTTTTAAAATTTATATTAGTACATGCTCACAGTACTTAATGATTCCATTCACTGCAGGGAGCTGGTACTTGCACGAAACACATCTTAATTCTTTTTTCATCCTCGTGTCCTATCCTTCCTCCTCCTCTGCCATCTCTTGGTCCCCTTTGTGTTCACAGATCTATCTCCCTCTCACTGAAGAGCGTTTCTGAGGCCAACACACTTCTCTCTTGCTAATGTGCATTTCTTTGATTCCATGAAAGAGTCAAAAGAATGACATTGTTGCAGTGTCAAAGAATGACACTGTTGCAGTCATTTTGCTAACAAAAATGCTGTCACATCACCCTGTCCAAGCATCATAATATTGCAGTTACCACCACAATGATGACAACATTGTGACAGATTTTTCCTGTACTGCTTTTACCAGCTCTTCTAGCCATTTCTTATACTTTAGGAATTTTAAAAATCTTTTTTTAAGGTTTAGCATACTCTTAAGGGTAGAGTTGTCTGAGCTTTAAAATATGGATGTGCCCATTTAACTACCAGTCAGATTAAGCTGTAGACCATGTCCAACATTCCTCAAGCCTCTTTACGTTTCTCCTGGGTGACAGCCACCCTAAGTAGTGTTATTCTAGCTTTTGGTACCTTAGATTGATGTTTAAGTGTTCTTTTGTTGTTGTTGTTGTTTTTGTTTTTTGTTTAACTCTTCTTGGACTTTATATAAATGGAATCATTTTAGAGGTGCTCTCTGAATTATTTTTGTGAGGGGCATGGTTGCTGTTGTAGGTAGCCGCATTCTTTTTTCCATTATTGTGCCACACGCCACTGTATAAATATAGCAACATTCATTTGTTCTGTGGTTGGCATTTGAGTGGGTTTCAGTTTGGAGGAATTGTGTAAAAAACTGTCATAAATGCTCTTGAATGTCTCTTTTGTGAAAATATGCATTTATTCTCTTAGGCAAGGCCAGTATACTTTTCCTATGAGGAGCCAAATAGTAAATACAATTCACAGGTTATACGGTCTCTGTCATAATTACCCAGCTGTGCCCTAGATAGCGCATAAACAAATGGACGTGGATGCGTTCCACACAGTTTTATTACGGAGGCCAGATTTGACCTACAGAAACTTGTTTTGCTCATAAGAAATGCTGGATGTCAGGATGGCTGTGTGCTAATTATGTTTTACTAGTTTTCCAAAGTGGTTGTACCAGTTTCTTTTCCCACCAGCAATGGATGAGAATTCCTTCTCTTCACCAACATATCTCAAATATCTTTAAATCCCTGAACACACTGTATTTTCTCTCATTTATTATTATTAACTTATTATTGGTGTGATAGTAATTACCTAAGTTGGAAGTCACTGTAGCAATGACGTATCATGAATGACCCTAATCCTTGTAAAGGAATATTGATAACCTCTGGTCCTGCTTCTCCGTTCCTTTAATTTGATGTCAAGAGGACTCTGTTGGCAGCTGGGAGACTGAAGCTGAACTGCTCTATGACCTCAGTTCACATCTTATTTTACTAATCTATAAAATGGGTCCAACGACCTCTGCCATGGCTATTTCTCTGGGTTTTCATAACAACAAATAAAACAAGGATGAATAAAATTACAGGAAAATGGTTCTAATATAAAGTTAAAAAACATCATGTTGTAAAACATTATGTCAGCCTGGTACTCTGGGAGGCTGAGGCAGGAAGATTGCAAATTTGAGCCCAGTATGGGAAACTTAATGACTAAGTGAGGTCCTGTCTCAAAAAAATCTTTAAGAAAAAGGTGGGGAGCTCAATGTGAAGGCCCTGAGTTCAATTCCCAGTACTCTACAGACATACAAAAGAAGTGTGTCTGGTGTGATCTCAGCTAGAGGGATACGTCATAGTAATGTATATTTAAAGGCACAGAAAAAAGTGCCAAAAGAATATTTTTCAAAATGTTTAGAGTGACAATTTTGTTTGTTGCTTTTGTTTTTTGAGACAGAATCTTGCTGTGCAGTCCAGGCAGACCTCAAACTCATATCCTTCCTGCCTCGGCCTCCTACATAGCTGGGACTACGTAGCTGGCGCTATAGGCATGTACCACCATGTCCAATTTAGAGTGACCATTTTGGACAGATGATCTGTGTTAATAACCTTATTTACTATGGGTGGCATCTCCTCCCCTTCATTGAGCCACCTCTCTGTGCTACATTTCTTGACCCTTGGCTGAATAAACCGAGAACTCAATCAAACAACAATAGGGACGCACGGAGTGTTACAGAGCACAGAATCATCATGATGAATAGTGACAGAGTGAGGTCTCTGCGGTTTTGTCGGATGGGATTTTAATTTTCTCTTACCACTTAGGGGCTTTGGAGGCAGAGCTGTGCCTTGGGGTCTACAGGGAGGTGATGCCAAGACCTGTTCTAAATCAATGCTTTCTGAGACCCTGCATTATGTGACAGAAATATTTACATGTAACTTATGCAAATTCTCCTGCATACTTTAAATCACCTCTAGATCGCAATACCTGACACAATGCGAATGCACATCAACACTCATTATATTGCATTATTTAGGGAATTCTGACATGTTCAGAATTTATTTATTTCTGAATATTTTCCATCCTCTGTTGGTTGAATCTTTGGATGCAGAACTTGTAGCTAGAGAAGGGTGACTTCTGATATTGTGGTAGGAATTTTCAGTGGAAAGAAATAAAGATAAGATGGCTTCAAATGGTCTGGAAGTAGGTGGCAGGCAGTTTGCTTTGCCGGAGAACCTGTGTCTGTCCGCTGTCACCCTGGTGCTGTGCAACAGGGGCAGCATGAGGGGATCTGCCGTGTGTGGCAGGGGCCTGTCCTAAAACAGGTTTCTGCAGTGGCTGTCGCTGCCGATGTCAGGAATGGGGAAGAGTCCGGGCAAGGCTGGTTGGCACCCTGACCACAGCTCGACTCAAAATGAACATGGACGTGAACTTTGAGTGAGAGTGTAAGGACATGGACAAGGCTGGCTTTCTTTATAGAGTGACTGTTGTCTTTCCTCTGTTTAAAATTTGTGTTAAAAAAAAAAAAAAAGCCAGACATGGTGGCACACACCAGTGATTTCAGCACTTTGGAGGCTGAGGCAGGTGGATCACAACAAGTTTGGGGCCAGCCTGAGCGACAGAGCAAACCCTTCTCTCAACAAAAAAAAGACGTTAGGAAAATAGGGAGATAGACCTTTGGCATATGAGGAGCACAAAGAGTTGGAAGGAGGGGAACTGTGGAGGGGAAGGGGATGAAAAAGGAACTAAAATGTGTTATGTATATGTATCAACTCTACGCAAGCAATGTGAACATTACGTACTGTACTTTAAGCACAAACTAATAAAATAAAATGAGTGCACAAAATTTACAGAAAGAAACCACTACATTTCTTCTTTAGGCTATGGCAAAGATGTATGGAGCACATGTTCCAAAACGCTACTTTTTATATTTTCAAGCAAATCTAAACTCTTTCATGGAGGAAGTGTTGGCAAAAGCCCAGCACTTAAAACTGAAATGAGGTTTGGGAAGAAAGATTTTAGAGGCTGGGGGTGTAGAGTAGTGGTGCAGCTCAAGCTTAGCATTGGAGGGGTCTTGTGTTTAATCCCCAGCCCCAAAAAGAAAAAGAAGGAAAAAGGGAAAAAAGCAAAGAAAGGAAATTCACTTCCAGAGAAGCTTCGTGCGGGGAGCCGCGGGCCGGCTGTCACGTTCAGCTCGCCCTGGTCACCTGCCCGGGGGCGGCAGGAAGGAAGAGCCCAGCGGGAAGCGGCGCACCGGCGGCCAGACGCCCAGTTCTTAGAGGGCTCCACCGCGGGCTGTGCGGCGGCGAGGCGGGGATTTCCACTTTCAAAAATAGTCCAGCTTCAGTTGGTTAGAGACTGCCTTTTTGGGAAGTTTGTTATATTTAGAAGGTTTGTTTCCCCTCTGCCCTCTGGTTCTTAAAAGTCCATCTGCAGCGTGGCACGAGTCATCGAATTTTAATTGATTTCACGGGGCCGAGTGGGTTCCACGTGGAGTCAAGCTGTTCTGCTGAAATGCATGAAGTAGCCGCACCACGGACAAAATGCGAAATGCTGCAAGGAGTGAACGGTCAGGGGCTTTTCTCCTCCCTGTGGGTACCTGGGCGTGGGCACTCTTCCTCTGCCTGTGGGCTGGCTTGGTGTGGAAGCTGCAGGGTTCACCCGGCGCCAGCAGCCGCAGGAATCTTTGTCATCCAGGACATCAGTACACAAATCGCAACAAAAAAATTAAGAAAAAAGCCCCACCCAAATCCTGCAGTGAGCGTTTTGGTTTAAAAAGTAAAAATCAACATATTCTTTTCAAATGAGAAACAAAATTCCCTTTAAATTGCAGTAACGCCTTAAGAAAGCTCAGTTTTCAGAGCTGGGCACTGCACTGAGCCTAAGACAACATCTGCCCCTGCTTGGTCACAGGCTGGGAGGCTCAGAGTGAGGCGCAGGGAGATCAGGTGTTATCCCGGGTTTCATTTTGGATTTGGGGACCTGCGTCGTCTGCCTCATCCAGTGTCCCCTTATTCTGTGCTCCCCGAAAATGGCTTTCTGTGTATCTTGAATGTGCCATGCCTCCACAGCTCCAAACTGGACTCGCTTGGACAAGACCAGGCCCAGAAGTGAGGCTTTCTCTCTGTGAATCAGAAAGGATTCATAGAGGTGGATTCTTCGCCTGTTTGAGAAGTAGAAGGAAAATCAGGCACACTGATGTACACCTGTAATCCCAGCTACTTGGGAGGCTGAGGCAGGAAGATCTCAAATTTGAGCCCAGCCTGGGCAATTTAGTGACTAATGGAGATCCTATCTCAAAGGGGGTGAAAATGAGGATGTAGCTCAGTGCAAAGGCCCTGGTTTCAATCTCCAGTACAGTCTGACACACACACACACACACACACACACACACACACACACATACACACATACAAGTAAAAGGAAGATAGAGAAGACCTTGCGTTCTGTTGCCTCCCTTGGAGACGTGACGCCAGATTCTCTGGTCCCTGGTGATAGTTTTTGCATCAGATATTTTCAGATGACTGCCAGAGAATCGGTGGCTTGAAATGACCAATGACATCTGTATTGGTGTCACCCTCCACACACACACACGAAGTTTCTAGGGGATGTTTTATAACAAGTCTCTTGGTCCTTCTTCCCCGGTTACTACCATTTGCCAGCCCAACGGGGCATCCAGGGGCGCCCTTTTCGGGTAACCCTCAGACGGCCTTCTCCCGCAGGCAGGATCCGACTCCCCTCGGTGGTGCTGCCCAGGTAAGCCTGCCGGTCGGGAGCCGGGCTGCAGCGCCCAGTCCCTGGCCCTCCCGGGTACTTCCCTTTCGTCTGCCCTGTCCATTTCCCAGGCGCATTCCAAGGTGCTGACCGGTACGCTGTAATGAAGCCTCGTGAATGTACCTCAGTATTGACTGTTCTGGTTGCAACTGCAGCTGGCCCTTGGAGGACTGGCCTGGCTGGTCAGGGCCAGCGCCCTCGAACAGCCTCCCCTCCCCACCCCCGCCAAGCACAGCACCCAGAGCTGTCTGCAGAAGCCAGTCAGAAACAGATTTTCCTTTTCTTTTTTTTTTCTTTTTTTGAGACAGGGTCCTGCTCTGTAGTTCAGGCTGGCCTTGAATTCACTATGTAGTCCAGGCTGGCCTCTCACTCATTGAGATCCTCCTGCCTCAGCCTCCCGAGTGCTGGGATTACAGGTGTGCCCCACCATTCCTGACTTCAGATTTTTTGCCTGAGTCTGAACCCATCCCTTTTCTTTGGCTCAGCAATTTTGTTCTGAGCAAGGGGAGTTTTTTGGTTTTTTTCCAATATCAGCAAAACCCCTGGCGCATGCATGGGAAGGATCCAGACTGTGGCTGAAGAAGAGGAAGCAGGTAGGCTTCCCTGTGGGATGCGACCCTGAGTTTTGGTGGAAAGAGGAGGAAAAGCAGAGCAAACGTGCTCTCTCCTCGTTGCCAGCATTTAAATCCAGCAAACCACACTTCATGGACTCGGTTTCCCTTTGGAAATTGCAGGCTCTGAACTTTCTCTCTAAGGCTCCTCCCAGCTTTACCTGTCAGTGTCTTAGTTACTCTTCTGGTTGCTGAGCCAAAACACACAACACGCAAAGTTCAATGGGGAAAGGTTTATTTAGCTCACAGTTTGTAGGAGTTTCAGTGCACAATCAGCTGGATCCAAGGCAGGGTGGCTTGGCAGACAGGCAGAAGAGAGCAAGACAAGCCTCCTTCCGTCCCTTTTATCCAGGCTGCCGGGATTAGGGCCAAACCAATCAGTGGATTGATTTAGTGATCACACGCCCTTAATCCCAGAACCACACACTCTGCATTCAGCCACCTCTGAAAAAGCCCCACCTATGACCGCACGAGGCTTACGTCAGCAGGATCAGTTTCCAATGGCGGACTTCCCTGGGAAGGGAATTCAGATGCGATTAACGACAGGAGGAAGAAAGAGGAGACTGAGGGCCCAGTCTGTGAGGAGTAGTGCAGAGAGGTGGCCGAGGGCGACTCTACTGTGGCAGCTGTGTCCCTCGCAGCTGTTGGGGGACCCGTCCGGAGCTCTCTCTCTCTCTCTCTGCACTGGGGGCACCAGGATGACACCAGGACCCGCTTCCTTGGTCCCGTGGGAACTCCGAGGGTAACTGAAGTCAGGAACGCAGCCAGCCCACCCCCACGGCCGGCCTTGGGCGGGATTGTTGGCTGCAAGTGCACAGCATGCAGGACCAAATCAAGGGGGTGGAAACACTGAGGTACTCAGCACACACGGGGCAGACCCGATGAAGAGGGAGGATCAGGATGGGGTCCCCGAGGCCAGTGCTGTGCCCGGCCGCATTGTGCTGACCTCATCTTTATTTAAAATGATTGTATTTTGCTCGCCATGGATTTTTGGCATGAATTTTTTATTTTACAAATATGCACGAAAATGCTGTTCATTCAGATGGCTGAGTTGGTGGCCGCCTTGTTCGAGTCTGTGCCCGAAGGGAGGGCTTCACTCTCTGCTTCCAGTCCTTCCCGGAGCGAGGACGAAGTCTGGTTTAGTCCCTGCAGTCGGCCCTGCCACAAAATCACAGAAAAGTCATAGAGAAGGCTCAGCCCCATCTAACGATTCCAACAGTAAGACGCAAAGGAAATACGGTTGCGGAAGGAAGTCAGAGAATAAGAAAGTCCGCTGTCTCCCCTCTTGTGGTCCCCACTTGCCACAAGACAGAACCTGGGCCTGCTGGACCACGGAGGGAGCAGAGCCGGTGCCTGGTCCCGAAGCCTTTGCTCCGGAGCATGGGCATGCAGACCCCGGTGGCCCGCTGGGTGTGCGGGGACACATAGGCTGAGGTGCCACCAGCTTCGAGGCTGGTTGCTCAAGTTTGGTTTTCTGAAGAAAGGAAACATGAATGATCTTTACAGAGAAGGAGCTATTGAGCAACTCAGATTTCATCAGGAAGTACTGGGGGCTGGAGGAATAACCACAAAGGTCAGGGATGGGCACGTGGATGGCACCTGCCGGCAGAGCTCGTGGCAGGCCTGTCCTGGCCTCCCCAGGGTGCGCAGGCCTCGCCCTGCTTCTGACCCGCCTGCTGGCCAGGCGACAACACAATGCACAACCAAAAAGACAGGCAGCGCTGGGAGCAGGGTCATTCTTGGTGCTTATGTCCGGGCCGTGCCCAAGGATTCCATTCAGGGTGCTGCTTCAGGAAACTCCTGGGCTCACAGGCCATCGTGACAAGCTAGACCAGTGCTATGCTGCGTAGGGCCCCGCGCAGGACATGAGAAGGGTTTAGTGCGGGGTTTGCACATATTGCCTGGCTTTTGTCTGCACTGCACACCGTGGGTAGGGCAGCAACCTGTCGCCATTTCTTTCATGGATGAAAAGACAAACCCGTGGAGCGGTTATGTGGCTTGCCCAGGGACACTCAGCTGGTCACAGGGTGGGCAAGAAGAGACTGAGTTTCCCAGTCCCCATTCTCCAGTTGTTCCCAGGCCACACAGTGGACACGTTTGCAGCTGTGGACACTTGTGACCCCATCAGAGGTCTCCTCCTAGCGGGTTTCACATGGTGCCATCTTTGCCCTGACCTCCCTCAGGCAGGCTGAGAGATGGCCACGCGCGGGGCACAGCAGCCAGCTCTTGGGGACCAGGGTCCGCCCGACTCTGACGCCTTCCCTCCCATCTTCATTCCAAAGAAGCAGAAGCATTGCAGAGAGCCCACAGCCAGACACCATGGAGATTTCTGACCAGTCTCTGTGGTCTAATCCTGGTCCTTTGTCCATTGGAGGGAAAAACAACAGGTGAAAATCCCCACTGGGAACAAAGTAGTCAAGTTTGTTCATTAAAGGAAAAAATATTGTTTCAAAGTCAAAGACATCATTATCATCATAACAGTAGGTGCTGGAATTACGAGGCGGGCACAAGGCTCTGTGTTCAGGGAACTTCCTACAAAGCCGGAAGGGAGGGCAGACTTGTAATCAGACATCTTTATTTGCTGACATGGTGGAGGGAGGAAACAGGTTCCAGGTGCAGAGTAGGCACAAAGGAAAAGATGCCTTCGTCTCCTTGTGGGTGAGGCGAAAATAAGTGTGGTGAACACACTGTGGCCATGTGGCTGCAGATGTGTGTAGAGACTTAAGGGGGTTTGTTCTACATAAACAAATCCTACTTAACATTTTAGAATTGTGCTAGGGCTACAGGGTGACCTGCAATTCTGTGCCCAGGATGGATCACAGATTTAAGTAATTAAATAAAATTTCAAAGACATTTGAGCTTTATTTATCCCTGGGATGGTACTCTTTGCACTTTGTAATCACAGTGATGTCCAAACACAGTGTCCAGAGTGTCTTCTGTACATCAAGTAGTCGGTACCAGGCTAATCTCGGTGGACAAATAGAAGAATGGGGCTTGTATCACAGCAGTGTGTGTTGAATATGCTTCTCCAACGACATGCTTCCTTCAAGCAGTGGTTCCCAAATTGCAAATTAGAATCACAGGAGAGCCTTTCAGAAAATTCCACCACCTTCAGAATCTCTGTGGGTGAGTCGAATTTTTTAAAAAATTCCCCAGGTGATTCTTGTGCACAAGGAGAGTGGAAAACTGTTGCCCAGAAATTCAGAGGCCCTTCCCTAGGGAGACTTGTCGTCCCTTCACCACCTCCCGCCGGCCTCTGAGAGTCATTTGTATAATTCACAGATGAGGAAGCCTCAGGGTGGCCTGCCCCAAGTAAGTGGCACCAGGCCAGAACTTGAGCCTGAGTCTTCTGATTTTAAGATAGTGTGTTTTTAGTCATGTCTGAAAGGGTTAGGGAAACTGAATTTTTTTTTTTACTACTTCCAGAAAAAAAAAAATCCTAGGGGCTCCCCAAGGAAGTGAGGAGGTTGACTGCCATCTTTGGTCACTTCCTGTGGCTCACTGAAGAGTTCAGCCCATGGGGCAATCTTCCTCCTCCTAAGAAATGTGACGACTTCAATGCCATTCACCAGGAGCCTGTGGGACGGCCCTTCCTGGCGACCTCCTCCTGGTTGCCAGTATGTTGCTCTGTGCGCCATCTCCGCCTTCTGCCCCATTGTCAAGCCTGGATGGCACCCGGGTCCTGGGTTCCAGCGCTCCTCCCTTGTGGCACAGCTTGTGCTCCCTCGCCGAGCTGCGAGAGTTCTCTGGAGCCACGATGGGGCCACTCACTTTCTCCTCTCTCGACGCCTCCCTCTTTCATTTTGCTTCTGCCTGCCTTAGTCTGTTGGGCCACCGCTTTCATCATCGGGAGGCAGATATTTGTAACTTTCACCATCGTCTCTATCCGAGGCCTGACTGTCCATGAGTCCAGTTTGGTTCCTTGGAGCTGCCCTCCCTGACCCCAGTACGAAAGACGCACCCTGAGGCTCCCCTCCTTCCCAGTCCTTGTTAGAAGCCACATTTCTACGCGACTTCCCATGATGCCCTTGTTAACATCTCTTTCCCTACTGGGCCTGGCTGCGGGGCTCTAGTTGTCCCTGGGGATGGATGGTGACCTCAGAGGCCGTCACTGGGCAGGGCTGACAGGGAAGTTGAATCCTGACTGCTAGAGACACGATTCAGAAGGGTAAGAACAAGAGCTGGCCCTCCACCGGGCTAGACACTTCCAGAGCTGGCGACTTCCAATTTTGCAGGATCTCTGAGCAGGAGACCTTTTGCGATTTAGGTGATTGATGGTACCATTTATTAAGCGTAATGATCATCTAGACTGTGAACTTTATTTGCTTTTTTCAATTTTTGCTTTTTATTAGCACATATTTACAGTGCATGACTGCATTCCTCTTGGGGATTGGTATGCATACATAAAACGTCTTTTTCATCCCCTTCTTTTTTCATAAAAAATTCTTTTTTTATCCCCTTCTCTTCCCATTCAGTCCCCCTCCATCCATCTCTTGATCCCCTTCCCATTTTAGAAAAGATTTATTTCCCTACTTCCTATTAACTACCATTTATTTTGTTCTTTATTTATATATTGGATTTCTCATATAAGAGAAACTACATGATATTTAAGCTTGAGTGTCTGATTTACTTCACTTAAAATTATAGTCTTAAGGTGCACCCATTTTCCTACAAATGACTCAAGTTAATTCTTTATGGCAGAGTAGTAGTCTATTGTGTATAAATATCACATTTTTTTTTATCCATTTAGCTGTTGTTGAGCATACAGGCTGCTTCCCAGATTTAGTTATTATGAACTGTGCTGCTACAAACATATGTATACACGTATTGCTGTAATATTATGTCCTTGACTTTTTTGGGACAATGCCTAGAAGGGGAATAGCTAGGTTAAATAGAGTTTCTATTGTTAATTCTTTGAGGAATCTCCACACTGATTTTCATAGTGGCTGTGCCAGTTTATACTCTCATCAGCAAAGAAGAATGGTTCCTTTTTCTCCAAAACCTCTCCAGCATTTGTTATTATTCAATTTATTATTATTATTATTATTATTTTAGTTTTTTGAGGCAGGGTCTCACTATGCAGTTTAGGCTGCCCTTGAACTTATATAGCCCAGGCAATCCTCCTGCCTCAGCCTCCCAAGCACTGGGATTACAGTCATGTACCACCACGCCTGGCCTATTATTTGATTTTTTGAAGATAGCCATTCTTTCTGGGGTGAAATAGAACCTTCATTGTTTTAATTTGTATTTCTCAAATGACCAGCGATGCAGTGATGTTGAACATTTTTCACATAGTTATTAACTATTTGTACTTCTTCATCTGAGAAGTATCTATTCATGTCAGATGCCCATTCTTAAATTAGGTCTTTAAATTGAGGGGGGCCTAACTTTCTGAGCTGTTTATATAGTCTGGACATTAGTCCACCATCTGAGGAGTAGCTGACAAAATTTTTCTCCCATTCTGTAGATTGTCTCTTCACTCTATTGGTGGTTTCCTTTGCCATGCAGAAACCTTTTAATATGATATGATCTCATTTGTTGATTCTTGGTATTATTTTTGTGCAACTGGGGCTCTGTTCAGAAAGTCTTTGCCTACCCCCGTGTCTTCAAGGGTTTTACCTATCATGTCTTCCAGCAGATTAAGTGTTTCTGTTTCAATCCTTAGATCTTTGATCCATTTTGATTTTAGTTTAGTGCACGGTGAAAAACGTGGGTCTAGTTTCTTCAGTATATCGGAAGCCAGTATTCCCAGCACCATTTGTTTAAAGAGACTGTCTTTCTTCCAGTGAAAGTACCTGCCCCTTTGTCAAAGATAACAAACAACACACTTTAGGGAGCTCAGTGTTTCATCAAACACAAAAACAAATCTACCGAATAATGCATTGGTGCCTGAAATCAGCGCATCGCCAGCCTAATATCACCCATGACCCTAAGCCAGCATTCTAGCAGTGACACACTGGAAAGTACGGTGGGAGCGACCAGGGCCCAAAGGCACCATGGGAGTCTAGATCTCTGAGGATAGATCCAACAGGGCCCGTCTCGCCCTCGGCCTGTCCTCCTCCTTCCCAAATCAGCTAGGGTAAGTTTTAGCTATGCTGAGAAGTTTTGATGGCGTATGGATGATTCATCTGCAGTAAGGTCTGTTTTCCCTTAATAAAGAAACCAGGGCAAAGCCAACCGGGAGAAGCATCAGTCCTGTTTGGGCTATTTGCACAAATTCCCCTGGACTGAGGCCTAAGCTGGATTCCCTCATTCTTACATAAATAAACATATAAATAAAATCTTTTGGCTGGTACCTGATAAAAACACACACTGGAAAATCAAGTTATCACACATATCCTGGAAACTCCCAGCTTTGAAAGTTCAATAAAACAATCACAGAGTATCTGATCCAATTAAGACGCACACACATTAAAATCCCCTCTTAGCCTAACAAATAACAAACAAAAGAGTCTTTGCTCTTTTCTGGACCCTTTCTTTGTGGTTTAGTGGCTAAGACTGAGATTAGTGAGGAAAAATATTACTAATCTGAAAACTTGTTTCTTGGGAGAAAAAAATGCCATGAAGTATCAAAATGCCCTAAACAATTATTTAAAAAGAAAGCGGTTAAAAATGACCTTTGAGTTCAGGATTTGGCACTCTTGGCTCCTGTGCTTTTTTCAGAAGGAATGAGGGGGAAATTGTGCATGTCATCCCTCTGCGCTGGCCAGGAGGTTTTAATTTGATTCGGATAAGTTTGGACTGAAACTTGTAAAAGTGGAATGAAGACTCCCAGCACATAGCAGCAAACGTGTCACATTTCTAGTTTAGAGACACTGCCTGATGTAACAGAGTCTAGATTAAGATCTCGGAGACTCTTGTACTTTTCTTCAAAAGCACATAATGCAGTGGTTCGACAGGGAATGATTTTGTCTCCCCACCCAGGGGCATTGGACAATATTTGGAGACATCTTTGGTTGTCACGGAATGAAGATGGGTGTAAGCAGGGGTGGGATGAGGAGGGCTTGCTCCGGCCTCTACTGGGGAGAGATGAAAGATGCTGCTAGACACCCTACAGTGCTTGGGACAGCCCCTCACAACAACAACGATGACAACAAGATGGAAACAACTAAATTCTTTGGCCCAGGATGTCAACCATGTCAAGGATGTGAAACCCTGACATGATTGGTACCCTCAGAAGGATGCAGAGGCCACTCTGAAATAGATACACTCTCCACCTAGAAAGTAAAGAGTAATAACCTTTATTTATTGAGTGTTCCTGTGTACCAGACACTTTATTGGTTGTGTGCATCATTTTTGTTAATATACTTTACTTTTTGGGATAGTTTCAGGTTTACAGAAAAACTGAATGCAAAGTAGAAAGTTTTCATGGTTCCCCTTATTCCCTGCCCTGTTTGCTCTATTCCCAACCTCTTGCATTAGAGTGGCGGGCTTGTTATGATTTATGAGGCCAAACTGATACATTATTTTTAACTGAAGTCCAAGATTTATGTTAGGACTCAGTGTTTGTGTTTTTAGAGTCTATGAGTTTTGACAAAATTTTATGATGACATTTATCCAGCAGTATAGCATCATAAAAAACAGTTTCATTGCCCATAAGTCCTCGAGGCTCCCCTATTCTTTCTTATTTTCCTTCCCGCAAACCACTGGCAACTACTAATCTTTTCATAGTTCCCATAGTTTTACCTTTGGTCATTTAGCGTATAAGCTTTTCAACTTGGTTTCTTTCACTTGACAATATGCATTTAAGCTTCCTTCATCATATTTTTGTAGCATGACATTCCATTTATGTATACCACTGAGTGATCTGGTGTTGCACAAATGTGCCATGGTTTGTCTATCCGTTCACTTGGATAACAAAGTGAATTGAAGAACACCTTGCTTGCCTCAGAGTTTTGGCATTTGTTAATAAATCTTCTATAAATTTCATATGTAGGTTTTTAGGTAGACGTAAGTTATCAGATCACTTGGGTCAGTACCAAGGAGTGCAGTTGCCAGGTTGCATGGCAAGAATATGTTTAGTTTTGTAAGAAACTGCTAAACTAACTATCTTCTAAAGCAGCTATACCATTTCACATTCTTGTCATAAAGGAATTAGAGCTCCCATTGCTCTACATCCCCTCTAGCACTTGGTGCTGTCTACAGTCTGCATTTTGACGCTTGTAATGAGTGTATTGACTATTGACTAATCTAATGAGTACACTAACTATTCCACAGAGTGTACTGACTCTTCTAATGAGTACAGAGCAGTATCTCAATGTTGCTTTAACTTGCAATTCCTTTATAACACAATATCTTGAGCATTTTTCATATGCTTATTCATCTTCGTATAGTCTTTGGTCTAGTTCTTTTTCCCATTTTAATTTTTAAATTTTACTTTTCAAATTTTTTATAAAGCAGCAGCTGGAAGATTTTTTTATTGAAAAATAATTCCTTATAAAGTTCATCTAATATTTTTAAATATGATCTGTGAGGTCAAGCTCCACACA
Source organism: Hystrix cristata (assembly GCA_004026905.1). NCBI lineage: Eukaryota > Metazoa > Chordata > Mammalia > Rodentia > Hystricidae > Hystrix > Hystrix cristata. The sequence continues at coordinate 110,818 of PVJO010001267.1, read as the reverse complement.
TACAGCTGGGATATAGTTGGCTTCACATTTATTAAACTATTTATTTAAGGCTTATTCTCTATATATGTGGGGAATATATGTGTATCATTAATATATAAATACTGTATATGTGAGTACACACATACATATACATCTTACTTGTTATGATATTTTCTCTTAGCTCTTTCCAATCAAATAGATAAGTTTAGACTGTTTTGCAAGCATTTGAAACACACGACAAATTTAATTGAAACTTTTGCTAGCAGTCTTTTACCATTTGGCCATCCTCTCCCCAAGACTTGTAAGTGGTGTGAAACAGAGGTAATAAAATCTTCCCTAAGTTACTTAACACCATTTAGCATAGTGAGGTGATAGTTACTATTATTATTTTTAGTAAGAGGCATGTTTTGACAAAGTTGCCCAGGCTGGCCTTGAACTTGAGATCCTCCCGCCTCAGCCTCCAGAGTAGACAGGACTTTAGGCTTGTGACACCAGGCTGGTATCGTATGCTTTCTTACTGGAGTTTTAAGTGATCTTTTCATACCATTGATACTCTGGATATTGATCCTTTATCGGATTTGGGTTTTGCAAAGATTTTTGTTCAGGCCTATGAATTTTCTTTCCATTCTCTTGACAGTATCTTTTACAGTGCACATTTTAAATTCTAATAAAATCCAACTTAATATTTCCTTCTAAGGATTATGCTATGGGTGTTGTACCTAAAACATCATTGCCAAACTTCTCTTAGATTTTTCTCCCATGTTTTCTTCTGGGTTTTCATAGTTTTGTGTTTCACAGTTAGGTCTATGATCCATTTCAAGATCACTTTGGTGAGAGATAGAAAGTCTGTGCCTACATCCATTTCACTCTATGGATGTTACCTTTGACCCTCATAACTCTTCGTCTGTACTTTTGTCATTTTGAACTTGAAGCAATGGCGGCTCAGAAAAGTCACGAATCGTGCCCAGTTTAATTGTGTGTACTGAGTGACAGCGGTGAGATTTGGGGTTAGAGTGTATTGGGTCTCACTGCGAAAGCCATAATCTTCCCAAAACACTGTGCTCTTTTTCAAACGTAAACAGAGATACTTTGGGGGAACCCTTTGCAAAGTTTGTCTTCTGCTTTTAAAAACCCGCTCTCAGCTGGGCCGGCGGCACATGCCTGGAGTCCTGGCGGCCCGAGCGGAGGCTGTGGTCCCCAAGCCCAGGAGTTTGAGGCCGACCTGGCAACACAGAAAAGAGACCGAGACCCGCTCACAGACGTGGTCCAGCTCTCTGCAGCTGGCGCCACGCTACAGGCCCGTCTGTAAAACACACACATTTTCACTGCTACGGTTTAGATCTAAAATGTTCCCCCGACTCCCGTGTGTGTGGAAGTAATTGGACAGGCGACGAGTCCACGGCCGAATGTGCTGTCAGGAGGTGGCACCTGGGCGGAAGAGGCCGATCACTACATGTGAACTGGAAGGATGATTCCCCCTCCCCAGCTCTTCTGTCCTCTCTCTGCTTCTGGGCCACCGTGGTCTGAGCAGCTTGCTTCCACACAGACCCTTCCACCATGCCCTTCCTGCCGTGGAGCCAGCGGACCATGAGCGCAAAGCGTGAGCCAAAATAAACCTCTCCTCCTTTAGACTGTGGGTGCCGCGTATTGTGTCCAGTGATAGGAAAACGACTGAGACTTGCTTATTTCGGGGATGAATATATTTTGAAATTAAACAACTATTTTAAGAGAGAATAGAATATTGAGACCCATGATCATATACCTTGACTTGGTTTTTTGCAATCAACTGTTAAACCTGCAGTTAAACAAATGAAAAGGAGACTGTAATGACCAGTCCTGACCCTAGAAAAAAACTGTGAATGAGACACTGCTTCAACAGCAAGGATGCATTCTGGCAGAACCTGCCAGAAAGGAATCCAGCCTAGCAGCATAATCACAGACCCCCACCGTCTCTAACTTGGGGTTCCATGATCCTTGGTGAGCCGCCTTTTCTCTTCATGCCACTGGCTCATGATGGAAGGAGGTCAGGCCAGTCATCACATCTACACTCTAGGCAGAAAGACGGGGAAGAGGATGCTGATCTCTTCCCCCTGTTAGGTCATCCCCGCCCCCACAGACTTCCCTGCACTCTTTGGTGGCTAGGCCCGCTTGCTGGCTTCCCTCAGGTATCGCTGAGAAATGGTACTGAGTGCATCCATTTAAACACGTCTGCCCTGATCATAAAAGAGCGCTTCCTTCCCTTCCATTCGGTCTCTGCTTCACCTCGTCCCGTGTGTAAAACTTGCTCAAAATGATGACTTAACTATCTCCATGCCAATTCTAATGGTTAAGTATATTTTCCTCAAGACTATATATATTTTGCTTCCACAGGATGTAAAGTGAAGGAAGCAGTTTGGTGGACCGGTAGAAAGAGCCTGCCCCATCGGCTTTCTCGGATCCTGACACACTGACCTCGCTGTCACTTAGACCCTTTCATAGGCCCCACGTGTGTGCCAGGGAACACGTCAAGAATACAGACGAGAGAAACAGACTAAGGGAAAAGAGGCCTGATTATCACATTGAATCTCACACGTGGCTTTTAATTTCTGTGCGGTCGTCCTCCATGCCCAGCAGGGTGCACACCGAAGGCTGCATTTCACAATCGACTGGCCCGATAGAGGCACACACCTTTCAACAAGTCTCCTGGACTTAGTATACTCCGTGTTTACAACACAAGCAGCTCTCAGCGCTTTCGAGCTCAGCATTAAGAAAGCGGTTGATCCAGTACTGATCTGCGATGGGCTAGGCTGGGCGATCTCGTTATTTTTTGTAATTTTAATTTTTGGTTGGGTCATTTAAAATTCAGCGGAGGGCTGGGGATTTAGCTCAGTGATTAGAGTGCTTACCTTGTAAGCACAAGGGCCTGAGTTCGATCCCCAGCACCACAAAAAAAAAAATAAATAAAAAAAAAAATAAAATTCAGCGGAAGACTGTCGCTTACATCGGTCAGTGGGGTGGTGAGCACATTACCGGGGGAAGAAATTTTGTCACGTAGAATTTTAAAGACTTACAGGATACACACAGTCCTTTTCTGAAGAAGCTGTTTCTTCACTGGGGAGATCAGCCCCTCATGCCAAATAGCAAATGGAAGGGGCTGCCGGGACATGGACACCAGGGAGATACACTGAGGCGCAACCATGAAGTGGGCTGGAATTAATCTAACTCTCTCCCTGAGAGGCAAGATACTCGATTGTACAGATACAGGCAAGAGCGCTTTGGATTTGGTGAGATTCGATTCCCAAGGGTTTGGGGGTAAAAGAGTTAAAAACGATGGAGGCTGCGACAAACTGACAGAAAAGGAAGCCACTGTGGATTGTGTGTGCTGGACCCTTTTGTTAGGCAGGCTCTCGGGGCCTGCAGGAAGGTTCTCTAGACAGGAAATGAATTTGAATGAAAAGGATCACCACAAAGGAGAGCTTGTGGGGCAGGATGGAGACTCTGTTGTTCCCTCCACCTTCCCCGCCTGTCTGCCTGCTTTGCAGCCGGAAGTGCTTCCCCCGCGCAAATGCGAAAATGTGTGCAGGAGGCCCCCAGGGGAGCCCGGCTTCAGCATCAACCTTGCTCTCATTCATCGCCTAAATCTGCTTGTTTTTTCTGCTTGACTTGGTGGGAAGGGAGTTTCTTTCTGAAGAACAGGCTGGTGAGAGGCTGTGGCCAGCTGCAGCCAGAGAGAGCCTCGCTCTGCGATCACACCTGGACTGGGTGTCTCACGTGCGACCAGCTGGAAGTCATATGGCCAGACAGGGAATTTCAGTCTCTTCGCCTCGTTTCAGTTCGCACAGCTTCTGATCAGCGTCCACACCAAGGTCCTGAGCTAAGCTGCAGACTGTGCGAGGCACGGGGGCCTGAGACATGAACACGGCAGCGTGTTGGTGGCGCCCAGTGGAGACCCCCGTGTAAATAAACTACGGTGTCGTGTGGGGGCACCGGAGAAACGTCGACACCCAGAGAGGGGTCACAGCCCAGCACAGGGTCATGGAAGGCTTGTTAGTGGGTGACAAGCTCTGAGTCCCCATAAAGGATGCTTCTTGCGAATAAAGACTACTAAGCTTTTGTTTGTTTACTGGAAAACCAAATCAAATTAGCAAAATAGAAAATACCCCTTTTTGCTCAAAAGAACAAGGCGATTGGGGTGGGGGAGACTTTTGGGAATTTATGGAATTGGGGCAGCAGTGGTACACAGAAGTAGGTGCTGTGAGGCCGGAGTGGTGACGCATACCTGTAATCCCAGCACTCAGGAGGCTGAGCAAGGAGGCTTGCCGTGAGTTCAAGGCCAGCCTGGGCTACATAGTGAGTTCAAGGCCAGCCTGGACCACGTAGTGAGACCCTGTCTCAAAAAATGAACAAGACAAAACAAAGAAGTAGATGCCAGGAAGGCAGTCAGTAACCTTCAAACAATTATCTCACAGCTGCAATAGGAACATTTAGAACTACGTGGCACCCAGAACTACACCTTTGAAAGGTGGTAGAGGCCAAGGCAGAGCCAAGGGCCTTTGAATCCCTGCTAGCTAAGTCAAGCCTCCAGGAAAGCATGCTGCGGGGAATATGCAGTGAGACCCCATCTCAAAACAACCGAACAAAAAAGCAATTCATATGGAGGGACTGAGGAAGGTACCAGCAGGTGGAAGCAAGATTTTTCTGAACTTAACACACGTTTTAAATATATGCTGATGTTCTATATAAGGAGACAAACAGCTAATGTTTATTTTTACTTTATGGATCACCGACATGCAAGAAGCAAGGAAGGAACCGATTGGTGAGGGAAGCGCTAGACCTCTGTCCACAGTGTTTAGGACCTCAGAGCCCCCTGAGAATGCCGGGTGCGTGAGCAGATCCAGGAGGCCCCTGCCAGGAGCGGGAGCACTCTGCCCAGGAAGGCTCCTTGTGGCTCCTGCGTCTCCTCCTGCAGCCCAGCGTGAATGCGGCTTCAGTCCCGTGTGCTCGCTCTTCCTTTCCTGGCGCTGTTCCTCTGTCGGGTTTTTTCTTCCTGTGGAATCTTCCCCAAGTGCTGGGAGCGTCCTGGGCCCTGGCAGGTGTCCCCTCCCCGCCAGCGACAGCTGGGCTGGCTGCTCCAACGCTGCAGCCTGCTTCCTGGCCCTAGTTTCCTCACACTTCTTCTCCTTCCCCTTATTTTGCTCTCCTGTTTCCTTGCGTCTCCTCCCTCTCCTTCTATTCGCTCCTCCTTCCCTCCTTTCTTTGAAGGAAAGCAAGAGGTAATAAAGGACTGTGAAAGGACCCTTTCTGAGGATTTATTTTTTTTCCTTCTTTCCCCCTTTCTTTCTTTCGCTTCCCCTTCCTGCTTCACCCCTCCCCGTCTTCCTTCCTTCTTTCTTTATATATATATATTTTTAGACAGGGTCTCCTTACGTAGTTCAGGCTGAACTTAAACTCACATGTTGCCCAGGCTGGCCTCCAATTCCCAGGAATCCTCCTGACTCAGCCTCCAGAGTGCTGGGATCACAGGCCTGGGCCTCCGAGCCAGGCTTTACCCCTTCAGGATTTATTAATTACTAAGCTGAAATGATTGTGTGGTGATGATGGGATGACATTCTCACGCCACCTAGATCTCATGGAGCAAGATGATTGCCTCCTCTGCTGCCACAGCCGGAGAGAGACTTCTTCTGCCTCAGGAGGATCCTTTCTCTGGCTCAGTTCCCTTCCCTCTTCTGCCTCATTCTTCCTGGGAAAGGCTGTTTTGATGACCTAGAATGGTGGGAAAATCATCCCCAAAGGACGCCGTGATTGGGGCCGACATCTCACAAATGAAATCTGAATGTCAACTTTAGGGCTCGCATGCGGATATTTAAAAAAAAGTTTTTCCTAAGTGAATAAATGTGTAACCCAGGTGAGAACCAATATTCTAGAACACGCCTTCTCAATATAGCACTGCCTAACTGTGTGAGTGAGTGTGCCAAGGATAGAAGGAAACCCCCATTGACTCGAGAATGGTAAAATACAGCAGAAAAAAATAAAAAACTCCTTCTGAAGGTATCAGGACTTCCCAAAAGGGTAAGAGGAGGCTGAGATGACAATGTGTGGGCGCGGCCCACGCGCAGGGTATGCCCCAAGTTAAAACAGTTTCCAAAATCCCCTGTGCGACCACAGACAGTGAGAGCTTGTCATACTTATATTTAGAAACAAAGCAATAAATACGTGAAGGATTCCATCTGATAGAATGAAATTAAAATAAACAGCTTCTAGCCACCCTTTGTAGGAAAATAAAGTTTTATGCATTAGTTATTTTGTTCAACGGTGCCCAAAATCAAACTTTTTTTCTACACCTTAGTAGGAACAAGCACAATAATTTCTAAGGTGGGTAATTTTGCAAAGTTTTCCTAGGTAGTTTTAGTAAAACTTTTAGGAAGTTTTAGGTTCCATTTAATGATTCAAGCTTAGAATGCTGGGGTGTGTGTGCGCGCATGCGCGCACGCGCGCGCGTGTGCATGTGTGTGTGTGTGTGTGAGAGAGTGCATGTGTGTGTGTGCGCACAAGAGACAGAGAGACAGAGACAGAGATGGACAGACAGACACAGTGTTACAGAATAGAGCAAACATACAATGGGTGAAAGTCCATATTAGACCAAAATCTCTGGAAAAGAATTTGGCAAATCTATTTTTAAAAAAAGCGCAGAGTTCTGCACTCTCTTTCCAAAAATATATTCTGAAGAAATCATCGTGGAATGATGGAAAATTATAACTATTTAAAATATCAAAATATTGAACACAGTCTGTGATAAAATAGTTTGATTATAATAATACAATGCCATACCCAATGTATTCATTACAAAGATGCAAGGTTTTTTTAGTAAATGAAAAAATAGGTGCATCTAAATCATTCATCAAAACATTGTTACATAGTATGACCTTGTCTGAGTAATATATATTTATTACTAGAAAAGAAATTGAATGAATATGACATTAAAATGCTTATAGTAGTTATTCGCCACAAAATTCTTGAAAATAGAGAATAGGTCATTTGGATCACCTGATAAGTGATCCAAAAATATGTAGCTGAATTTTACTAAATTGTGTGGTGTAATTATATAAATTTTTATTTTTTGTTATACTTGTTTCCCACATTTTCTGCTGATAAAAGATGTTACTTACAGAATAACATCAAAATTTATATAATAGAGAGTTTATGTATATGATGAAGAATGAAATAAGTTTATGGAAATAAAATTAATTTTTTGAAATGATACATCTTTCTTTAGTCTTTAATATACCTTTATATACATGTGTGTACTTGTATTCACATGCACAATTTGAAAATCACACATAGGTGATACATTCGTGCTCATGCAGAACCCAAAAGAATCTGTAAATAACTTATTCAAGCACAAAATTTATAGGTAAAAGTCAATTTCATTTTGTATAACACCAGAGAGGTTAGAAAAATATGTTTAAAAAAATAGTAGTCTTTACACAATGAAAGAAATAATAGAGCAATTCAAAATAAGGCAAATAGAAGTTTTTTTCAGCTGAGGGGCAAGAATTTTATGAAGAACATTGTAACATGGTGCCTGTTAAACACAGGTGGTGGCTTACACTATGTGACTCTCTCGAATTCACTGGGGAAAAAAATCAAATTTCTCTCTGTTCTTCAGCATATCCCAAAACCAGTTTCTGATACAGTAAAGATTTTAATATTAAAGAAACTTAAAAAGGTTTTTTTGGATGACAATATGGGATAATACCTTTGTGACTCCTGGGAGAAAAAGTTTTCTGAAATAAGATTTTTGCTCAGAAAGGGAAAATATGAAAATTTGACAATATTATAGACTTTGTGAAAATGTGGAGAATATATTTGTGACATTATCTGTCTAAAAATTAGCAATAAAAAAACATGTAAAGACAGCCAACAAATTAATAAAAAAGATGACTGGCAAACAGGACAAAAGAAAAAATGAGAAAATTGTCTTTTCTAAATATTTTTGAAATATAATCATTGGCATCCATTTGAACATTCACATTAACCTTCAATCTGCTAATTTTACTCCTGGATGTACTACTCTTAAGGGACATCTTAGCACATGTGCACCAGGAGACTTGGGCAATGCTGTCAGTTTGTCTGTACAGCAAAAATCAGAAATGACACTGATGCTGATGAAGGAGGGACCCGGCCAACAACAGGTGGATTCATCTGGTTGAAGTCTGCAGTGCCCCAAGGCCGAAAGAGTCCACAGGACGCACACCAACATAGACTGTGCTGAACGAAAACTGCCAGCCACAGAAGATGGGGAAACATTCAGAACCAGGCAAAATCAAGCAACGCGGTGACTAGGGGTAAATGCATATGTGGTAAAACTAAAAAGAGAAATGAATGATGAAGAGCAAAAGCCCCCTTGCCAGCTGAGGGGAGGCACTAGTGGGCAAGTCTCTGGAGCCACAACAGAGGTGGCGGGGACTGGCATCGGGACCTGCAAAGGATGGCCATGGTCTGGTTGCTCAAACTCAGGGGCTGTGGGTATGTGGGCATCCGTTCTGTTATTACTCTTTACATCATATATACGTGTTAAAAATATGTACTTTTGGTATTAAATATTTATTTATAGTTTTTTGTAATGAATAAAAACACTGAAAACAAGAGAAGACTCTATTAGATACACTTTGAACAATCTGTTTGCTCCTTTTCTGGACAGTGTAGCCGGGGCTTTTGAGACAGATGGAAGGAATTCTTAGATTTGGCTGGGATGCTTCTGAGACTCAGTTTTTCCCTCTGTTAAATGGGGTTGTATGCAACACATAATGTATCCTTAGGTTAAAACTAGATCAAACTTTTTTTTTTTTAAATCCTAGTTTATAGGGGTTTGGGGATTTAGCTCAGTGGTAGAGCACTAGCAAGCAAAAGGCCCTGAGTTCAATCCCCAGCATTCCCCCTGGCAAAAAATACCTAGCATATAGAAGTATGTATATGGTTCATTATTATTAAAACATTATGCTACAGTAGAAAAGAGTTCTTCAAAAGGAAACAAAAATAGAAACCACAGTCAATCTTTTGAAATGAAGTGAAATATACTGAGGTCATATCAAATCACTTCTGTGTTATGTATATTACCACCAAATCTGAGGGGTATGTTTTATCCAAAGGACTCAAAATAATTGCGGTACAGAATGTGAACTTTGTCCCAGCCCGCTGTGCCGGCATGTGTACTCGGGACCTGAGCACCAAGAAATGCCGGTGGGGCCTTCAGACAACAGCCATTGAGGATCATTCATGTTATGTTCGCTTGCCTTCAAAAGAAGATAGTGAGGGGTGTCAAGCCCACAAGTCTGAGCAGATCTGACGAGAAATGACGCCTTAAACCAGTCCAGGGCCGGGCAGAGACCAGCTCCCCCAGAGGTCAAGGCTGGAGGTGGGCGGGCCACCATCTAGATGACTTCATTTGATAAAATTATATCAAAACAAATTGGTTTTACAACCCCAGAGAGGTGGGCTTGGGGTAGCTTCTGCTGGCAAAAGTCAAACTGCTCTATGAAAGAAATCTAGAAAGAAAGAAAAGGTTACACGGCTAAAACTTTAACCAAGAGGAGACGACAGAATTTCCTCCAATCGCCAGGAACCCAGAAGAAAGATCACACTTCCTGGCTGCCCACGCATCTTACCACCCCTCCCCCGGGTCCCCTTTAGCAACACAGAAAGAAATCACAGTAGAGAATTAATAACGCGTGAGCCAGCCTTTCCTCCCTGTGTGATTCAGCCCTGCAGCTGCGAGAGGGTGGCAGAGCTCTCTAGCCCTGTGCGCCCTGGACCGGCTTTCAGTATTAGCCATCTGGAGTTTTCGAAAATTAACACTGGAACAAAAGTGACGGCCCTACTATATATCCCCTTCACCCGCCCGCAGGCCAGACCTTGCATTTCCTTGGGGAGCTTTAAAGAGAAGCGAATGGGAAGCGCCTGTCTAGAAATGCAGGAATCCAAGCAGTGTCGAAGTGCGTGGTGTCCATCGCCACCACCTGGGATTGGGTTTACTACGGGCTAAAGGCAAAATGTGTTTTACCACAAATGACACTCCCCAAGCTCCGTGACCAGCCTCCTTCCTCTCTCTTTCCAGCATATCTATTTAATCATGCTTGACTGCGGCAGGTGATGCAATAGTTTCACTGTAACTGCCTTATCTAGGTGTGGAATGACGAGGCCTGGGGTTGAGGAGGGGCAGGCGCGACAACGCGGCCCCTTGGCATTGCTCTCTCCAGCCAGCTCCCGGGGCTTGCTGTGGTACCAGAAGAGAGTTCTGTGCACCGTCTAGCTTGCTCATCCCATTTCTCACAGGAGAATAGAGTAATAACCAATCTCTGGTCCCCTCACCTGCTGTGGGGTGCTCCCAGGCAGGAACTCACCTGGAATGACATGTGCTACCTGTCCGGAGCAGATGCTGTTGATGGCCAGCGGGGCTGATGACTCTTGGTTTTCGCTGCCCACTGATATTCTCAGGATGATGTCTGTGGGTGAGCTTCGCACCACCCGACACTGCGAACTCTTCTAGACCACCACAGTAAGATCATCACTTTGCTGAACCCTCACAGGGCTCCCTTACCTGAGGAAGATGAATTATTGGACCAACAGCACAACTCTGAGACGCTGCCTGGAACGGTCCTCTATCCCAGAAGAGAATGAGGGACTCTTCAAAGAGCAACTCTCTGTGAAACTGGCTGTTGTCATTCTCTGGCACCTGACAGAACATTCTAGAAAATACCCCAGAGGCGCTCACTCACAAAGGAATAAGGAACCTCAGATAAGAGTTGAGACTCAGAGTTATCTGAACATCTGCCCTCCTCTGAGGGCAAACAGCGCAAGTTGTATCACCTCGCTTTTGGGAACCTGTCTTGGAGTCTGACATCACAAATCAGTATGATCCTATCAGTTGAATGCATTTCACAGAAGCTCCACATAAAATAAGTGAATATGAACTCTGTTCCCACTATTTAAAAAAGGGAAATTGGCCCTGACATTCTCTTAACAATGCTAACATTTACTTCAAGAAGAAAATTGTGGGATTTAACCTTGGCGCATTTAATTTTTTCACCCAGCCTTCTCAGGAACTGGGGTAAATGGACAAATAATCCCTATGATTTAAAAATTGCATTTAAAAATAGACATGTACTGAACTTTGTTGCTTTGTTTATAACTGCAGTGCCTTTTATGGAGGATTTATGCTGGTAACAGGTATTTTTATTTTACTGAAAAACATCATGGGGCCTAGCTTTAGGATTTTGGAGGGAGACACTGGAGTGGAGCATGGTTAATCAAGTTTATCAATCTTTTCTTTTAGGATATTATATTTAGTCTTGTTTAAGAAAGTCTTTTCTATTCTCAAGTCAGAAAAATATTCACCTATATTTTCTTCTCAGAGTCTTAAATTTTCTTTTGATATATACACTCCTCAATGTGAAATTGTTTTGACTGTGGTAAAAACTCAAAGTTCATTAGATTCATAATTTTAATTAGCTTTCCAAATTCATTTATCCATGACTCCTTCCTTTCTCTACTGCTCAGTTATTTCGCCCCCATTGTGTGACAGATTTCCGTACATACATGTGTCATACAAAGTGATAATGTCACTGGCGACCAAGAAATGCAAAACAGGACCATTGAGATATTATTTTATACCCATTTATTTGGCCTCTTTATTCTGCTGTACTGAAAATTTCTCTGTTCTTATGCCAATACTAAACTATATTATTTATTATAAATTAGTCTAGGATGAAGCCAGCTACTTCTTGGTATAGTATCTTTCTACATGTGTTGAAATACATTTTTCTAGTAGTTTATTTCTTATTTATGTACCTATACTGATGACTGAAGTAGGCCCTGTAATTTTCATTTCTCATTCTATTCTTGTCCAATTTTACTTTTAAAAATTCATTTAATCAGGGCTGGGGATTTAGTGCAGTGATTAGAGTGCTTGCCTTACAAGTACAAAGCCCTCAGTTCGATCCCCCACACCAAAAAAAAAAAAAAATTCATTTAATTAGCTGATTAATTAACTGCTGTATTGGCGACTGAACCCAGGACCCCACATGTGCTAGGCAAGTGCTGTATCGCCGAGCTGCACCCCCAGGCTTCTTGTCTAATTTTAATAGCTAGGTCATACTGAATTCATAGGATGGGCCGCACGTTCTTCTTCTTTCTCTCTGAATTGTAAGGATAACACAAGGAACAGTTCTTAGGTAATATTTTTTAAAAAGATTGCAAAAGTAATGCATACCCATTGCCAGAAATGGTAAAAACACCCAGTGTTATTATCTAAAAATACAAGTTCTTTGTAGCATTGCCATCCCAAAAGTATTGTTAAATATTTTTGGTGTACTTCCTTCTAGAACTTTTTATCAGTATTTGCAAGATGCACCCAATTTACTTTGTTTCTCGTGTGTTTGTATACACACACGCAAAGTACGCCTACAGAATTATGATTATAGCAGCATGTGCTATTTTACCTACCCTTTCACTACTTTATTAGCATTCCCTGTGGCACAAAATGTCCCTCAAAAACAGGAATTTCAGTAACTACATATAAAGACGATTATTAAAATAAATCCATATTAAATTATCTTTGGGTCCCCAATAAAATTTTTCATTCATTTCTGGTAATCAGCTAATACATTAAAAACCCAGTCCAATAATATGTCGTATATATGTCCATGTCCTGTTAAGCGTCAAGCACCTGTCATCTTCATTTTTAGCTCCATCCTGGTCCTGCCACAGCCGTGACCAGCCTTGAGGTCCATCAGCCTTTCGTGGCCGCCATCTTGAATTTATGTTGATCCAAGATGGTGGTGCCTGGAGTGGCCTCCTACATTTTCGAGCCCAGGGCTGCATCCTTCCTCTTGCTCCTGGCCTGCAGCGAGTGATTGGGCTACTTGTCCTGATTAATACTGAAGAGCCGAGTGGGCTCTGAAGCAGCTTGTGCACTGCACTCAGCTACTTTGGGGCCTTGATGTGTGATTTCTTAATGCCAGATATCTATTTACTTATTCTGTTAGTCAGTAGGCCAAGCCAATAAAAGTGCTTCCATGCCACGCCAAGCTTTGTGTCAGGGTGCTGTATCCTGGATTTCCATTCTGATAGAAGGAGCCCAGTCACCCTGCCAAATGTCCGACTCGGACCTCACTGTTGCCTCGATGGTCTGCTCGGTCTCTCATTGAACCTCTTAGGTATTGATACCCTATCAAGCTTTCCATGTGCCTTTGGATGCTGTACACTGAGGGCCTCGCCGTCAGTCATGGGTCCCAGTTCTGTAGCCAAGTTAGTCTCCCATTAGTTTTGTCCTTCTCTTCTCCTGTCCGCCTGTCCCCCTTGCCGAGTCCTTGTCAGACTTTTCAGCGAGCTTTATTCGATTCAGACCTTTGCAAGTTTTGTAGTTCACACGAATATCTCCATATGTGTTTTCCCATTCTAATTCTAAATCTTCAGATAATTCTGGGGGTGGTAGGGGAGGCTTGCTAAATTTCTGTTTCTGTAAAGAGGAAACTGGCTTTAAGAGGTCTAATGACTTACTTATGTTTTATATAACTAACAAACGGCCTCTTCAGGTCTTGAAGTCATCCCTGGTCTCAATTTCAGTGTTCTTTCCATGTGATGGGAGTTGGGGAAAAGCTATGCTCCACTTTGAGCAGAACTTACAATCCATTTCAGGAAGCAGGTAACTTTCAGGTGTGAAGGATAAATGGGTCAAGCTGCCTGAGACCACACACTTCAACTTCTGAAGAATTGTGCAAAAGGTTTAAATATGAAGCCAGCTGCGGTGGCACACAATTGTAATCCCAGCACTTGGGAGGCTGAAGCAGGAGGATCACCACGAGTTTGAGGCCAGTTTGAGGCCAGGCAGCTTGAGGCTGCAGAATAAGCTCAAGTCCAGCCTGAACTACAAAAGAAAGAAGAAAGAAGGAATGAAAGAAGGAAGGAAGGAAGGAAGAAAGAAAGGAAGGAAGGAGAAAAGAAGAAAAAAGAAAGGAGATTCTATGCAAAAAAAACTGGGAAAAAAGGAAATTGTGTGTAAAGAAAGCCTACTTATAACAAAATTGAACCTCTTAAAAAAAACAAAAATACTTGAACACGCTGAAAGTTAGCACTGGCACATTTCACTGGTGCTTGAACAAAGGGGACGTGACTTCTGATGAGATCCCCTGGCAGTGGTCACAGGAGAAAACCACTCATAATTTGGGAAAGAATTAGCCCATAGTTGGTGGTATAGAGTGCCAACCCTGGGCAAGGCGCGAAATTGTGACCCTTAACGAACTGCACCTCGCATGCTCTCCTGACACTTATTTCCAGCGAAAGTCCACACTGTCGGACACTGGGACATGTATTTGGGGCACAGAAAACATATTTCTCTACTTTAAGAAATTCCCATTTCTGATAAACTATTTAGTTAGTTATCTAGTTATTATTTTTATTTTCAGTACTGGGGACGAACCCCGGGCCTTTGCACTAAGCTACATCCCGAGCCCTTTTTATTTTTATTTTTTGACACAGGGTCTTGTTAAATCACTAGGTTGCCCAGCCTGGGCCGGAATTTGCAATTCTCCTGCCTCAGCCTTCCAAGAGTGCCAAGATTAGAGGTGTGCACCACCATGCCTGGCTTATGATAAACCAAAAACTACAAAATGGTTCTCAGGGCTCAGTGGGGAACTCGGGAAAGCGGCTTGGTAAATCTGATCTGACAGCGTGAGAAGGGTGTGTTTCCTGGGTTAAACCCTGGAGGATGCGGACAGCTGGTGAAGGAATGAAGGGGCTGCAGGCATCAAGGAGGCAGGGGTGGGCTCTGGGTGTGGGCTGGAAGCAGCCGTAGATTCCCTGTGGGGCGTGTGGCAGCAGAAGGCCTCGGGCCCACATCACAAAGGGACACGTGGGCCACACGCACAAGCCTGGACCTGGGCAGAGGTCTGCTGACAGCTCCGAGAAACAGTCCAATGGGTAGAGCTATTCTGCTCGGGCTCGGAGACCAGGGTGTCTTCTAGTCCTCTCCCCGGACTCCTCCCGGGCTTAGGCACTGCATGGTCCCCAAGCGAAGAACATGGTTAGATGGGCATTTGAAAAGGTCCCACTGCCTGCAACACAGGGGGCTGTTTGGAGGAGTTGTGACTGAAAGTAAAAGACCAGCGGAGACACTGTAGGGCCAGTCTGGGCTCAGTGATCAGCGTGGTGAGTCAGGTATACCAGAGGCGGTGACCGACTTTGAGGATTGGCATAAACAGATCTCACACTTCTCCTCGTCCTGTTTTTGGTTTGTTGTTGTTGTTGTTATTGCTGTTGTGTTTTTCTGAGACAGGGTCGTGCTATGTAGTTCAGGCTGAACTTGAACTCGCTACATAGCCCAGGCTGGCCTCGAACTTGAGGCAATCCTGCCTCAGCCTCCTAAGTGCTGGGATTACAGGCTTGCATCACTACATCCTGCTTCCTCTTCCTTTTTGCACACTTTTTTTTTTTTTTTTTTTTTTTTTTTTTTTTTTTTTTTTTTTTTTTTTTTTTTTTTTTTTTTTTTTTTTTTT